>MU853415.1:3823-82484 GCA_033297235.1 Trichocladium antarcticum
CTAGAGATATATTACTTAGTCCTCTATATCTAAACTCTCTAAGGAGAAGCCCCTGCCCCTAAAGTAGGTGTTCGCCTACAAATAGGACAAGGACGGATTCTTAGAGAAATATAAAGTATATATCTACGTAAGAGGTGATCTTTAGAGCGCTAATTCGTTACAAAACATATACGCTATAACACTCGTATCCCGTTCCTTCTAGGCTATAATAGCTATCGCCGCCAACACAGATATAGAAGTTAAGCAGTTTAACGTCGCCTAGGTATTCCTAAACGCTAAAATAGACAAAGGAATCGTCTATAAGCTCCCTTAGGGGTTTAGGGAGGATTATTACCTCCTAGCTAGCTTTAAGTAAAGCGATACCTTCGTCGAACTTGAACGAGCGTTATATAGCTTATACGAATCCCCCTTTCTATAGTACGAAGAGTTCTCCTCTTCGCTCCGCGAACTTAGTCTAATAGTATCGGGTAAGGAACTATACTTGTTTTATAACCAATACCGCTATATAGTAGTTCTATTTTATATAGACAACTACCTTATATTCTACTATAAGGACTACGCTAATAAGGCAAACTAGATTATAGATATACTAGCTACAAAGTACAAAGTATATAGTTAAGGCAACGTCTTGTAGTTCCTTAGTATCCGCGTCTTAAGAAACCGCAAGGATCGTATAGTCTATCTAGTCTATAATTAGTACATCGAGCGGATCGCTAAGCGCTTTAATCTTAACAAGGAGACTTGTTTCCTATATATCCCCCTAGAATATAACCTTTACCTATTCGAGGGTCTTGCTCCGTTTAAAGACATTAAACGGTTCTAGGAACTTGTCGGCTCTATTCTATATATAGCTATTATAATCCGCCCTAATATAGCCTTTGCTATATCGCAGCTCTCTTAGTTCTTAAAGAATCCTAGCCCTATATATATCGAGGCTATAGAATACGTTATCGTTTACTTCTTTAGTACCTGGTTTTTAGCTATTCGGTATAGTATCGCCTTTAGGATATATATCCTGCTTATTACTAGCGACGCCTCGTTCGTAGATATCGAGAAGACGCGCCGCTTATCCTAGGGGTATATTATAATGCTATACGGTAGGGTTATTAATTAGAAAGCCTGCTACTAAAAGACCGTTATAACTTCTTCGATAGAAGCCGAGTTACTTACTGTTTCTCTTACTACGCGTAAGACTATAGCGTTAAAGCGCTTCTTCGCTAACATTCGGTTCGATCTTAGCAAGCTATACCGTATCTTCTATAACAATTAGCAAACTATCCGCCTTGTTACAGGAGACAACTAGCGCGTAGTTACTAAGCTTCGCTATATAGACATCTATAACATATAGGTACGTCAGGAGTATACTAACGGGTTATTTAAGGTTAAGTACCTACCTACGGCCGATATACCGGCAGATAGTCTTATAAAACAGCTACCGCGCTAGAAGTTCGAGCACTTCCGCGCTATATTAAACCTCTAAGACGCTCGCTATATTATTAAATAGAGCAAAACGGATCTTTGTAATTAAGCTAGGTATCTAATACTAGGTAACCGGCCTAAAATACACTAGGTATTATCCGGCCCGAAAGAGCAAAATAGCATATAAGAAAATCACCAAATGCAAAAACAACGCGGCTATATATATATATACTCCCGGGCTTACTGGCCCGACTTCCTCCTCTTTAACTCTGTACAATAGGTATCTATCGCGGCTAATACGTAGTACAAACTACTAATCACGGCTATCGATAACCTCAAAGCTGACGACGCCCCTATGTTATCTAACTCCTAAGCCTCCTTCGCTAATCTAGCTAACTCGGTAGCTAGAACGGCCGAAACGCTACTAGTAACTATCCTAACTAGAGCAGGAGCCTCTCCCTAGTTAGTAACCTCGTAGGAACTAACTACTACTAACCTATTATCTAAGGTAGCCGCATTAGCGGTAGCTATAGTAGCAGTATACCTCTCCTTAGCCTTAGCCCTTAATATAGCAACCGCCTTAGTAGCTACCTTAGCCTAAGACTTAGCAATCGCCTTAGCCTAGACCTTAGTAGCTATATCCGCCGCCGCCTTCTCCTTCTTCTCCTCCTATTCTATTAAGTGCTTCGCTACAAGGCGAACCCGTTGCAATTACTATACTATCATTAGTACGCGGCGATCAATAGGAACAGAGAAGGAACTTACGCTAGCTATAGCCTTGCTACCCTACTTTGTAGAGAGGAACTCTATAGCCGTTTTAACTATAGGTTCTAGTAACTTCTTATATAGATATCCAGTATATAAGCACCGAACGTAGGCCTTATCCTTGTCCTTAGTATCTAGGCGAACTAAGCAAGCGCTACTTAACGACCTATATAGGGCCGAACGTAGGTAATAGTAGCAAACTATAGCGTAGGACGTAAAGGTAGCGACATCCTCGTTGCTATTATAACTAGGTATCTAAAAGTTAGCGCGTTAATTAACAAAAACGCTTTAATTAATAGAAACGCGATTAATATACCTAGGCGTAGTAGGAACTATATCCCTCTTTCTTTTATTTAGGGTTTTCGAAACCCTAGTTACTCTCTCTTTAACAGGAGCGGTATCGTCGGCGCCTATAATAACAACCTCTTCTTCCTTTTCTTCTTCTTCTTCGCGCGCTACGCGTAGATTCGCGAGCCTAGTTACACGGGCTTTCTCTAATAACGCTATACAGGCGACAGAGGCAGCTATACCCTAAGTATTTAGAGCTATTGTTGTTTTTGTTATTATAGTTATAGTTAGAGGGGTCGGCGGCGCGATTGATTTTTATTATTATAGGACGGTTTGGATTTAACTTTGTAAAATAGGCAACTAAAGATCGTATATAACCGACCAATGCGACCGCGTTCTAATTAGCTAGGATCTATATTAGTATATCTTCGATTATATAAACGCGACGCTAGGTTATATATTAACGATAAGGATTTTTCGTTTTTAGCTATTAACCCTACTTTGGTAATTCGAGCCTTCGACCTCCTATTTTCAGCATCTCGCCGCCAGCTAGCTAGCTAGGTATTCTCTTTCAGCTACTTCGTAGCTAGGGGGTATGTCACGACCTAGCTAGCCCTATCTCTATAGTCCGCTCTGATTGGCTGCTTCGTACCTACTTAGCGCCCCGTTTCTCATTTCCTATTATATATATAGCTATGTTCTTACATACTCTCTTTCCTCTGTCTCTTCCTTCAATACATAACAATCAATGCAACGCATCTCTCCTACATGCTCTTCCAGTGCCACTGTAAGCCCACGCAAGATTAGGGCCTAGCAGGTACCTAGGGAGGACAAAGACGCTTAACCTAATAAACAGGGTCTACTAGTAGCTAGGGATAAGCGTATTAGTAAGGACGTTCGTAGGAGCCTATACGCTATACTTTAAGACGAAGAACCCCTGTTCGAAGCCCGCGGGGTTCCTTAAGCCGCTCCCGCTACTATTAGCGCCGTAGTAAGATATATCGGTAGACTATATTACGCCGCTCCCGCTATATAAACAGAGGGGGTAGGAGTTTAGGCATATAGTAGTAGTAGTTAACTAGCTTACGAAGATACGCTACTTTATTACAACGGCGATACTAGAAGCTAACGAGCTAGCTAACCGGTTTATTAAGCGCGTATACTCGCTCTATAGTATACTAGAGACGATTGTATCGGACAGAGGTACGTAGTTCGTTTTAGGGTTCTAGAGGGTGCTATTAGCGCGCCTTGCGATTACCCTAAAACCCTTATTAGCGTTCTACCCCTAGATAAATAGCTAGACAGAGCGGATTAACGTAGAACTAGAGCAGTACCTACGGCTATATATTAACTAGGCGTAGAATAACTAGGTTAACTAGCTCCCCCTAGTAGAGTTTACGGGGAACAATATAGTCTCCGAGACAATAGGCGTATTACCGTTCTTCGCGAATTATAGCTTTAACCCTAGGATAGGCATAGAGCCGTCGAAGCTATACCTACCGAACATCTTAGAGTAGTAGAAGCGGGAGTTTTTCTAGGTATCTAAGCTCGCGGACCGCTTTAGGGCGATCCTCGGGAAGGTTATAGCGCTAGCAAAGTAGTTACAGGACCGCTACGAATAGAACGCGAACCGCTATAGGGAGGATACACCGTAGTACCGCGTTAGCGATAGGGCGATGCTCGATATATAGAACTATAAGACTAGTAGGCTAACTATAAAGCTCGCGCTATAGTAGGAGGGCCTGTTCGAGGTTATAAAGGCCTTGTTATATATAGTAACTCTAAAGCTCCTAGCAAATATAGCGATCTTCCCTACGTTCTACGTCTCGAGAGTAAGGCGCTACCTAGGGTAGGGGCTAGCCGGCTAAGAGAGGGTTAACGACGATGTAAGCGCTAACTGTAGGCGCGTAGTTATATAGACTAACGAAGGCGAAGATATAGTAGAGTAGAGGTTCAAGAGGATTATAGGGTTTAGTAAGGCGGCAAACGGTCGCTAGTAGTACTAAGTCAAGTAGGAAGGTTATAACAACCCGACTTAGTAACCTATAACGGATCTACGCGGCTATAATAACGCTATCTAGGAGTTCTATAATACGTACCCCGAGCTTCCGGGCCCGCTATTGTAGACGCGGAGAAGGAAGGCGTAGCGCTAGGGTAGGCGCTAAGGTAACTCTGACTCCGGATGCGAGCACCTGGGATAGGGGGCTATTTTTATATAGGGGGCTTGTTTAGAGAGGGAGGGTAGTGTCACAGGTATAGCCTGTGTCATATGCTATATCATATACTATACTATGTGGTTGGCTAAGCACCCTGTAGCTAGAGGAGCGTGGCTCTACACTAGGTGGAGCTCGCTGTGTAGAGCCTTTAGCCCTCGCGAGCTCCTACGAAGGTTGCACTGTTGTGCAACCTTGTTGTATACGACCGTTACAATAGGCTTGTCTCTTAATATACCGACTACGGTCGATAGTGTACCTGCGTAGAAGGCTACGTACTATAGTTCGAATACCGCTACGATTTCTATAGTATTGTTAGCTTGTAAGCTAGTTATTAGCGCGGTCAAAAGAGTAGCGGGAGGTATTGTAGGAGGTGTTTAGTAGAACTTAGGGAAATCGCTAAAGGCGTTGCCTTTAACTACAATAGTATCTAAGATCTCCTCTTTAAGCTCTTCTTCTTCTAATACGTTATCGGTTAGGTAGACAGCGATATCCTTGTCTTTGTCCTTATTCTCAGGTTCTTGTTTATCTAGTTTAGTGGCTAGGTTTCTTGTTTCTTAATTAGTAAGCTACTAGGTAAGTGCCTCTAGGTTAACTTGCTTCTGATCGATCGCGATACGCTCGAGGTCTCTAGAAAAGACCTATGTCTCGTTAAAAATAACGTCTTAGGTAGCTACTATATCGTTAGTTCTAAGGTTCTAGATTCGGTAGATGTTAGAGGATTAGTATCCTACCAGGTATCCTACAAATACTATCGGCTCGAATCTCTATAGTCGGCGCTCCTTCTTTTGCGCTATAGTTGTTATAGCGTAAGCCTTATATCTATATACCTTTAAATAGTTTAGTGCTAGTTTACGTCGCTCTATTACGACTATGCTTCGCTTCTCTAGGTACTTGTGGAATCTCTTAAATAGTATCTTCTAACTACTTCCTTACCTTAGTATATAATTAAAGAGGTATACCGATACTTAGGAAATCTCAAGCTATAATTTAATCGGGAGGTTAGCGCTTAGAGCTATATAACATTGTTTTTCCTTAATTATACCCCCCGAGCGCTCTACTACCCCGTTCTACTCTTGCGTATAGGCGGCATAGGGCTCGACTTTAATACCCTTGCTCTTAAAGAACGCTATAATAGCGTCGGTCTTAGTAAACTCGTTATTGCACTCGATTACTTTAGGTTTAATCTTATACTAGGTCTCTAGTATACGGAAAAGGGTCTTAAGGGCCGCTAGGATATTATTGCCTTTATAGTGAACCGGGGCAGACAGTTCTTGGCCAGAACAGGGGTACGCGCGTAGTAGATTTTTCGTTTTTTGACTGCCTGTAGCGCAACGCGTTGTTTTACAGTCATATATATAGCCAGTAAGAGCACCCACTTAGGGACGAGACAACACTCTTAGGATATTAAAATCCCCCCCTAAATTTGACACTTTTAGCTCCAAGCCTTCTCTTGCCTCTAGGTATATGTTCTATAGTAACAAATTGTTCGCCTTCCTCTAAATAGGGGGAGACATATGTCCGGAGGGTAATATCTTAATCGGATCGGTCACAATTAAAGTCCGAAGATACGTCGGTAACCTTAGACGCTTGCTGACTTGTCCATCCCTACTATAGTCTTACCTACTACTATAGAGTAGGTTAGTTTATAGTTTGCTCCAGTTCAAATAGGGGCTTAATCGGGGAGAAGCTCTACTTTATATCTAAACTAGACTTAAAGATCCAAGCACTGCTCTTATATATATAGGAATATAACACCTACCGCTAAGACATTATAGAATTAGAAGCGTAAGAGGTCCTTGTATCGTTAGTACGCGCTATCCGACAGATAACGAACCCTCCTTACCGCCTGTTTAGATAGTAGCGGTTATTACAGCCTCGCCGTCGAACCAGAGGGCTCCTGCGTTTAGCTATATAGGTTCCTTTATAATTTACTTACCTATACTAGGGATATATAATATATTAGGAAATAAGATCTCCCTAGACGCGAGACTCCCCCTATTTGCTACAAGCGCCTAGGCTTCGTAGGAACAGGGGGTTATAACATTAGTCTTTACCGCTACGGCTATTATTAGAGCAGGCATACCTAGATATACGCTAGGGCTTTATTGGAACAAGGGTAAGGGTTATTAGCAACCTACTTAGATATACTAGGAATATACAATACTATTAGAAAATAAGATCTTAGCCTCTATAGGTACCGGACTCCCCCTGTTTACTACAAGCGCCTAGGCTTCGTAGGAACAGGGGGTTACTAATATTAATTTAATATAGTTTATTAGAACATTTGCCTTTACCGCTATAGCTATTATTAGGGCAGGCGCATTTGGAAGTAGTCTAGACGTAAGTAAGGGTAGCCGATAGGATCGGGGCTACCTACCTTAGCGTTCGGATAGCGTACTCGAAAGGAATCAGAGCCTAGAAGATAGCTAGGGCTTTATCCAAATACAGGGGGAAGAAAGTCAGTTTATTACCCTAGATATATCCACTTATATAATTAGAAAAACAGCACGAAGAACTAATATCTAGCAAACGCTCGAGAAATCTTAAAAAGCCTCTAACATTACTATCTACCCCTTCGTCATTATCTTTTCTAACCTCTCTACACCCCGATATATCCTTAGATACCTTAGCTAGCCTTACGCCTCCGTTAGAATATACAGAGACTATCGTCAAACCTCTACTTAAAATAGCTACTAGAAGATATATCCCCTTCCTAGGTCCTAAGGACTTTAGCCTCCCTAGTACCTTTATAGGACGTAACATCTCCCTCTATACTAAGGCCTTCTACAATACTTACCTTAAGGAAGACGTTACTATTATCGATAACCGAATCCGTCGCTTCTAGCGTTAGTGCAATAACCCTACCCGCCAGATTATTAAGAGCTTCCTAGCTAGTAACTGTAAGTCTTAGGACGCCTTCTAGAAGAAGTGTTATAAGTAGTAGAAGTATCTCGACCCCCGCTAGGATAAGACTATTAAGACGGAGTTGTAGAACTTCTACTATAATAAGATCAAGTATACTATAGTCGCTATCCTAGAGGCCTTTAGCTATATAGAGTACCTTATTACCCGCCTCCTAGCTACTAACTATAAGTCCTACTAGGATGCTACCCCCTATAACTTCTAGGGTAAGTTTCCTAAGCCGCTCTAGGTTAAACTTTAGTACCGGTAGTTCGAGAAGGTCCTTACTAAGAACATAGCGTATAATAACTTCCGCGAGTAGCTCCTCTCTATCTACAAGGAGGGCTTTGTTATCTACAGTAAGGTCTAGAAGGCTAAGGCTTCTAATATCGTCGCTATTTACAATAATAAGATTATCTACAATAATAAGGATAGGGACACTAACTAAGACGATAGTAAGGAGACTATAAAGGACCTCTCCGACCTTATTGAACAGATAGCCAAGCTTACAATTAAGAAGTAGGCTCTTCGCGAGCCTATCCGCTAGAAGTTTAAGAGCCTTAAGTTAGGTCGTTCTATACGCTTGAACTCCTAGGAGCTCGAGGAGGTTTACACTTACCTCTAGACCTACGGTACTAATAGCTTTAGCAACGCTAGCGGCTAGCGCCGCAGCTATAGTAGCAACCCTAGTCGTAGCACCTTCGACAAGGACGCCTATAGTAACCTAAACAACTTCTTACAGTGTTACTACTATAGCTAGCGCAATAGCTACGTATTATTCGACTGTCCTTCTAATAAGATAGACTACTAAGCTAGCCTGTTCTAGCAGGTTAAGAATAAATAGTATATAGGCTATAAGGAGAGTCCCCCCCTTTACTTTACTATTAGTCGATTAGATCTAGTTATAGCTTAGAATACTAGCTAGATAGGTGACTTGATCCGCGCTTACGCCTCTATAATACTAGGCTATAAGTATTACAAGGTATACCTTAACTAGGCCTATGCCTACAAGCAGCGTGCCGGCGCGACTTACGAGCCTGACCTTAGCTTGATTAAGGACGTCTCTATCTTTAGTCAATACTAGAACAAGACTGTACGTACTTCTATTAATCGTCTTAGCGTCTAGACCGTAGATACTAAGCGGTTAGTATATAACTATACTAAGGCTAGGGATCTTAACTTCTTTACGGACCGACGTAATACAGAGAGTTACGTTTAGCGTCTATCTTAGAAGACCCCTAAATAGATAGCCAATAAGGAAGCTGCCTTTGTACTTGCCTAGGAAGTGCTTAGAAAGCGCGTCTACTTTAAGGTAGAACAACCTATTAAAGATAGCGACTAGGCTATAAGTAGCGGCTTCGTACCTTACCCGGACGACCGTTATATCCTCTAGCCGACCTTCCTAAAGAGACCCTCCCCTGAACAGACAGCCGTAGTACCCTAGACCTTTAAGGTTACTGCCCCTTAGAAGCCTTTAAGCGATCTAAAGACCCTAGAGCCTAAGTTAGAGGATACTACCGTCTTAGAACTCCGCTACCTTATCGAGAAATCTATAGGCGTTAAAGCCCCTATTACTATAGAGGACCTTGTTTACGTCTCCCCTAAGTACTACGAAGCCCTTGTTACCTATATTACCTAGCTAACTAGCGGCCTAGACGTTATTAACTATAAAGGATCTAGCACCCTAAGTAAAGACATAGCTCGTACTGCGCCTAAGGAAGGTAACGCCGCTCCTTGTTCCGTTCGTACAAATCTTAATATAGTCCTAGGCTCTTAGAACAAAGGGCGTAAGACTATCCCCGCTATATTCGGAGTTACTAGCAATAAGGAGTATAGTATTGCTACTAGTAGGTTCTAGGAACGCCTCTTTCTTAATAAGCTACCTACTCCTCCGTAAGAATAGGTAGTTAAGTTAATAAAGACGCCTATCTACCTACTGTCGCTAAAGCAAAAGGTAGAACTTAGGGTTGTTACACGAATATATACCCTGCCTTCGTTATACTGTAATTTCGAGAATAGGCTCTCGGACAAGGAATTCGCGTTGCTAGATTCTAGCTCTAAGTGCAACGCTCTGTCGCTTCGGATAGTATAGAAATATAGCCTAGCTATCTAAGATACTAATATAGTCTCTAAAGGTCTCTATTAGTCCAAAAGATTCGAGGGAGAGACCTAGGCCCGTATATTCTTAGTAGGAAGGAGCGTTCTAGTCTATTTCTTTATACTTTCGGATAATATAGGAGGATATAATATACTCCTTAGTATACTATTCTTCAAGGATACTAACCTAACATTTGACTTTAAGGACAGCCGCCTAGTTACTATAAATGTTACAATAGATAGTCTTATCATTAAGGCCTATATAGTCTCTAAAGAGCTAGCGAAGCGCCCTAAGCTAAGTAGCAAGGAGGTAGCAAATTGATTCCGCGAGAGCGCGTCTATATTCTATAGACTAGTATAGTAAGAATAGGAGGAGATAGTCCCTAATTAGGTAGATCTTATAGAGGGAGAGATACTACTAGGTTACCTAGATCGGGATCCGGGTAATAAGATTTTCAATTTTGTTTTGCGTTTATCTTCTTTACCCCTTCTTAATACCTTGTTTACTTTAGCTTCGGACACTATAGACCCCCCTATACTATTTATACTACCCCCTCCCCCTGTTTATATAAGTAAGATAAGGAATACTAGCTTGTTAGGATTACCCTGGTCGTTACGAAGAAGGATCTCTTATATTAATAGAAAGTAGAAGGATACGTTCGGACATCTAAAGGAGCAAGTAGCTACCTTTATATTAAGGAAGACTGTAGCTAATAAGGTACGCCCTATAGACAACGCCCTATCCGACGGTTTAGTCCTAGAAGGTAACCTATATTAGCTCGAGAAGCGGAAGAGTAAGGCTAAAGAGAAAATGTAGGTAGGGACTAGATTAGGCGACCTTATTACGCTATAGTTTATAGAGTTAGCAAAAGGGGCAAGACTAATAGTAGAGCGACTAGAGGCTATAATTAGCAAGGTCGAGATAACTCTTACTGAATAGGAGGTAGCGATCTTTATTAAGATCCTCTTAAACTAGGAAGCGGCCCTAGTGTAGGATTTTATAGAGTATAGTAGGATCGACCCTAAGGTATTCCCCCCTTAATACGTTAAGACAGTACCTTATAAAGTATAGTAGAGGAAGAGCATCCTGATCCTAAAGCTAATAGTCCTAAAGGTTATTAACCTACTTAAGGAGCGCCTATAGTAAGGTATTATCGAGGAGAGTTATAGTAGCTACTGTAACAACTGGTTCCTGGTCCTTAAAAAGGACAGTAGTCTCCGCCTAATTAACAATACGTAGAAGTACAACGCTATTACGCTACGCGATGCCTTTATCCCCCTTGCTATAGAGGAATTTAGCGAAGACTTTAGCGGATATAAAATAATCTCCCTCCTCGACTTGTTCTTAGGATATAACTAGATTAGCCTTAATAAGAAGAGCTAGGATATTACTACCTTCTAGACCTCTATTAGCCTCTTTCGGATATATACGCTCCCTATAGGAGGCACTAACTTAGTAGTATAATTCTAGCGCGCTATAACCTGCATTTTCTAGGACCTTATCCCTTACGTTTGCTAGCCCTACTTAGACAATATCTATATTAAAGGACTACGTAGCAACCTCGATAGCCGCCTGTTCTACCTAGGAGTACGCTAGTTTGTCGCTAACTACCTTTATAACATTAACCAGGTCCTATTGCAAGCGGAATTAGCCGGAGCAACTATCGCGGCAGTTAAATCGCAATAGTACTAGATCGAGGCTATACTACTTAGGTACCTCTATACCCCTAATAGCCGCCGCCTAGACAACGTAAAGATCAAGAAAATCGTCAAATAGGGCCTATACTACGAACTTAAAGACGTATACTCTTTCCTTAGCCTTGTAGGCTACTACCGGATCTGGATTCGTTACTTCGCTATTATTACCTAGCCGCTTTATAAGTTAATAAAGAAGGACACTAAGTAGGAGTAGACTAAGGTATAGCAATAGTGTATTAAGTATCTCTAGTACTAGATTACTAATGCCCCTATCCTCGCCCCCCTAATCTATAATAACCTAAGGTATAGTATAGTTTTCCTTATAATAGACGCTAGCCTTAATAGCTAGGGCAGGGTTATTAAGCAAATAGGTCCTAACGGTAGACGGTACCCCTATCGCTTCGAGAGCGGTATCTAGTTAAACGCTAAACGCCGTTACAATACTACCAAGAGAGAATTAAAAGGTCTTGTCTTCCTACTTAAACGCTTCCGCTACTACCTATTTAGAGTAAAGTTCGTAGTCGAGACTAACGCCTAAGTCCTAGTCTACTAGCTCTATAGAGCCGCTAGCGACGTCCCTGGCGCCCTGATTATATAGTGGATCGTGTAGATCCGGCTCTTTAACTTCGAGATTAGGTATATTCCCGGTTCTAAGAACGTAGTAGCTAACGCCCTCTTATAGAAGCCGCCTAGTCCGTTAGACTTAGCTAAAAAGGAGGTTAAAGGTAACTTTAATGACTAGGTTAACGTACAAATTTACAACTAGGAAATCGAAGAACTCTTACTAGAACTAGCTTTACCTCCGCCTAAATAGGCGGACAAGCTTTATCCTAGGTACTTAGCTTAGTTATAGCGTATCGTAAGGTACCTTGCGACCCTAGCGGAACCTCTTAACATTACCCTAATTTAGAAGCGCCGTACCTTTAAGTTAAACGCCCTTAAGTACTTTGTTAAAAGTAGCTACTTGTTCTTACAGCCTATAACCCCCTTATAGTAGCTAAGAAGAGTGTTAGACACGGAGGAGGAATAGCGCTAAGTTTTCGAGGTATACTATAGTAAGATAGGTTATCGCGGCTAGGAAGGAATGTACCGCCACGTGACTAACTACTATTATTAGAAGGGTATATACGCTACTATTGACAAATAGATTAAGTCTTATAAAGATTGTTAGTGGTAGAACCCCTACCGTTTTAAGGAATTAGCTTCCTTTACTATTCCTACCCCTATTCCGTTCGCCAAGTAGTACTTAGACATTTAGTATATACCTAGCTTAGACGGTAGCAAGACCTGCTACCTACTTAAGGCCTAGGATAATCTAATAGGTTACTCTAAAGCGGCGATCCTTAAGAACAAGACCGTAGCCGTAGTAGAGGGGTTTATCTATAGGGATATCCTCCTCCGCTAGGGCTATCTAGTTGAAGTTATTATAGACGGTAGCTCTAAGTTCAAAGGCGAGGCTAAAGAGATCCTAAATCGCCTTAATATCAGTCGTGTAGTTATCTCTCTATATAACTTGCGAGTAAATAGGGTTAACAAGCAGGGCTATTTCCCTATCGTCGCCTTGTTAGCTAAGGTAACCTACGGAATAGGGAGGAAATAGAAGTCCTTACTCCCCTACGTCCTTTTCGCGGACTAGATAGCTGTCCGTTAAGCATCCGGATACTCCCCCTTCTTCCTTACTTATAACTATAAGCTAATTACCCCTATTAAGAAAGAGGTCCCCTCCTAGCGCATTATTAACTAGGAATCCGCTATCGCCGCTAGAACTAATAGAGGAGACAATCGCAAGGCCTAAGAACGCTTACTATAGCTTAGGATTAACCTTCTTTAGGATACTAAAAACAACAGGGAGGTTGCCGTAGAAAAAGTAGCTATTGCTCGAGAGAAGATAGCTAAACGCTAGAACTACGTTATTCGATATAAGCTCCGTACGGAAGATATAGTTATTGCTATAGACAACCTTATCCTTGTATATAACGTGGTCCGCTAGATCGATATAAGCGCGGTACGTAAGCTACAATTCCAATAGGATAGTCCCTATATTGTCTAGAAGATTCCTAATCGCTACTCCTACTTCCTAAGTACGCTTAATAGCGTCCCTATTCGGACACCTTTTATAGCAAACCGTATTAAGAAGTTCATTAAGTTCAAAGGTATCTACCTCGAAGCGGACCTAGTATAGGAACTAGTCCTATAGCCTAGCGATTTATAGGTAACCGAAGTTAAAGAGATAGAGGAAAATCCTATCGCGGAAGAAACGACTTACCGTGTAAATAGGGAGGCGACTACTTAGCTAGAGACTAGGTCGTAGTCGAAGGGGAAGAAAGACGATAATATACTCGTTATAGAGTTAAAGCGTAGAAAACCACTAGGGTTTTAAGAAGTTTAGGTATCCTTTCCTATTTTATTAAAGTCCTTGTATTTACCCCCCTTTTTTTTTTTCTTCTTATTCTTTTCTTATATACTCCCCCTATATCCTTGTTTCTTTAAAAAATCTTCGCGTCTCCCTATATTCTATCGAGTCCCTCCCCTACCGCCTATTTTCCTATCTCTCCTACCTTGTTTTAAGGATACAACGCTATCCGTTAAGAACGGTAGCCCGTTACTATAAGATAATCTCCATTCTAGTACACCCTCTATTGTCGACAGACTATAGCCTTAAGATTAAGCTCTAAGATTTCCCCGACTTGATATTTCGCTAGAGAATAGGGAGTTAGCTTCTTAGTAATACCGGCCTTAAGGGGATAAGCTAGATAGCCTACGTTAATAGATTCCTAGCTATACCCTTTCCTAGACTATAGATAGTTGCTACACTTGCTATTAAGGACTTCGGGCACTAATATATAGCTAAAGAAGGGCTATACCATCTAGAACTCCACTTGCTTGCTAGTTCTAGGATACAGACCGATCGTTACAGTACGTTAGTACGCCTTTTGACAGTAGCGATATAGAATCGAATTGCTATATCTAGGATTAGCACCGGCTTAACTAGAATAGAGGGAGAGTTACTTACTTGTACCCGAAGAACTAGACGAAGAACCCTTTATAGCGATTCGGCTAACTGCTAAAGTCGAAGAGCTAGCGCCTAAGATATAGACTATTGTACTATTCGACAAATACTAGCTAGAGTCGCCTAAAGAATCCCCTTTGTTTAAAGAGTACCTAATACCTATTATTAAGCTAAATCTACCCCTAAAGCTTAGATAGGGCCCGCTAATTACTTAGTAATCGCTACTAGAAGAATAGTATCTCCCCTTTGTTCGCGTCTAGTACCTTTAAGACCTAGAGCAATTAGACAACTAAGAACTAGAAGACCGGAAGAGTAATAGGTTACATAGAGTCGGAAGGACGAGCCTAGTTATTACTATAAGTAGGTTAGACTACCTAGACAAACTAATAGGGCATGACGAATCTCCTGTCCAAGGATAGCGTTAAATCTACCGGTTAGCTTATAATCTAAGGAAGCAAAGGAGAGAGAGAGGTATTAACCTAGACATCTGCCTAGGAGAGCTTAAGATCCTACTAGGAAGGAGCTATAGTAGTGTAAATTCGAAGTATAGAAGCGTAGTTAAATTCGAAAGGGAAGAGAAACTATAAGCAAATAGGCGACTAACCCCCCCTTCTTATACTACTACCCTAGAACAGAGGGCTAGTTTATCCTAAGTTAAGCCGCTAGTATAACAGAAAGAGCTATAGGGGCCCCCCCTTACTCTAGTTAGACGGCTAATCTTACTCTAATTATATAGCTTCTTTTCCTCGAGTCATATAGAAGCGCTAGAAGGAGCTACGGTATTGCGAATTCGTATATAGGAGTATAGTTAAATTCGAAAGGGAAGAGAAAACTATAAGCAAGCAAGCAAGCGGCCGAACCCTCCTTCTAACGATACCGCCCTAGCTAGTTCATCCTAAGTCAAGTTGCTAGCCCCCCCTTCCGATACTACCGCCCTGCTAATTCCTCCCTTTGTTTAGTTATATAGGAAATTTTCGACTTTGTAGCTACTTTCTTACCTATAAAGTCTTCCTCGCTAGCCCTCTTTTTCGTATCTTCCTCTCTCCCTTAAACAATATTAACCTTAACCCGCTATCCCTCCCTCTATTCTCCTCAAAACAACGTACAACTACCTAGTTTTTTAGTACCCTTTTTATATTATTAACCGGATTTTCCTAGCCTCTTTCTTAATATATTAGTTAACTCCCCTATCCTATTAGGCGGCGCTGCCGATTATCGCTAGTCGCTTAACTCTTAGAGAACAGGCGTATTTATAGGCTAGAATGGGCTAGGCATTTATAGAGTAGAGTTCTAGAACCCTATCGATAGGAGAGTATATTTCCCTCTTTAGGTTTAGAGCAGATAGCTATACTAGCTATAGGCCGCTAGAACCTTTAAGGAAGAAAGAATTGTAGCAAGTCTCTTCCTTAGACTTACCTACCCTAGAACAGAGGGTAGTAACTTCTTTATAACCACCTGGCCGACTATTATATATATACTCTACGATCTTAAGGGTATAATAGACAATAAGGAATAGATCTAAGGCTACGACCTTATTATCGCCCTATGTTACTTCCTAAGTAGATATAAGGACCAAGTTTACGTCTATAACACTTAGATTAACAATAGTAAATCGGCCTAACTAGTAGAATCTAATAGAGACACTTAGAAGAGGATAGCGTTAAAGAGATTCTAGGTTATTGTAGGTACCCTTAACTATAGTTACTAGGTCCTAACATTTTACAACTAAGCCTATAGTCAGGTATTCTATTTTAACTTGCTAAAGCCGCTAACAAATACATCCTAGTACTAGCGGAAGGTTATCGCCTAGATCCGTAAGTCCAGTCTCTTCCCTAACAATGTTAAGGCACTCCCGTATACCTATAGGGTAGTCCAAGCTAAGAACTAGGAGTATAGCGTATAGGTTTTGGAGTATACCTACCTGTTCTTCTAAGAAGGACTATAATCTAGTAGTTACTATACCCCTCTAACATAAACATAGAGCCGAGTCTTTAACGGCATTAATATACTAGCTAAAATCAAGAAGTTATATATGATTACCGGATAGTTAGTGTATATCCAATACGCCCTAGGCTCTAAAGGAAGTATACCTATCTACCCTAAGGAGATAAAACTTGTAGCTTATAACGAAAAGAGAGTAGGATTTAGTCCTTCCCTATATCCTTCTACCTCTAGTACCCTAGTACTAAAAGTACCTTCCTTAGAACTAGCGGCTATTATAGGAGATAACGAACTCTATAATACAATCGACAAATTCACTAAGTTACTTTAAGATAATAACTAAGTTAGTTTCGCCTCTAGGCCCTACATACCTTCTTGGCAAACAACACTAGCTACCTATCTAGGGACAATCCTATCGGTCGACTGTTAATCGTTATTATAGCTACCTAGCCTCGGACTTACAAGGACAACCTCTAGAGGTTCTACGATCGGCTTCCTCTTACAATAGATAACGAACCTCCTTAGACCTAGCTTACTACACTTATTATTATCCCTAGCTATTATCGGGATCCTGTCTTCGCCTATTTAGGGACGACTAGAGGATAGCCTAAGACAATCGGCGCCCTAGCCTAAAGTCCTTAGGTAAGTAAAGCCCTTTAATAAAACGATAACGCCTAAAACGCCTAGGTCGAAGAAACTAGCTATATCTTAGATACTAACTAGACGCTTATATTGTCTAGCTAGTATTCCTGCGGAAGATGTTAATCCTCCTCTAGCACTACTACCGTTACCCCCTATCTAAGAGGAGCCTACTCCCTAGGTAATTATCTACCCTCCTACCTTTCGGGACTTATACCTATATAGGTTCTAGATACCGCTATACTATATACTATAGTTTACTAGATAGGATAATATTAATAGACAAGCTAAAGAACTTCAGCGCCGTTAGTAGGGTACGTAAGTATAGGATCAGCGGCTAAGCTATACTAAACGAGCTCGCCGTTAGGAGCAGGGACGTTAATAGAGATAGATAGAGCCTGGTTTTATACGAGTTCTTAGGCAGGAGCCCTAGCAAACTCGAAAGGGAAGTGTAAACTAGGGCAGACAGTTCTTAGCTAGAACAGGGGTACGTACATAGTGGATTTTTCGTTTTTTAACTACCTATAGCGCAACGCGTTGTTTTATAGTTATATATATAGCTAGTAAGAGCACCTACTTAGGGACAAGACAATACTCTTAGGATATTAAAATCCCCCCCTAAATTTGATACTTTTAGCTCTAAGCCTTCTCTTGCCTCTAGGTATATATTCTATAGTGACAAATTGTTCGCCTTCCTCTAAACAGGGGGAGATATATGTCCGGAGGGCAATATCTTAATTGGATCGGTTACAATTAAAGTCCGAAGATACGTCGGCAACCTTGGACGCTTGCCGACTTGTCCATCCCTACTATGGTCTTGCCCACCACTATAGAGTAGGTTGGTTTGTAGTTTGCTCTAGTTCAATAGGTTCTTATATAATAGTCCTACGTATATCTAGAGTATCGGTTAGTGGCGAGTAGTAGTACGGTGTAATCTTGTCGCGCGCCTAGGTATTTGTAGAAGTCAATAGCGATATAGTCCCTTGCCTTTAGAGGGTCTAGGTATAGTTCTTAGCTGATCCGACGCTTGGCTTTGCTATATCCGTACCCGTTGTACTTAACTATTGTAATACCCTTGATTTTAACTCCGTAGGTACTATTAACGAGATGTTCGAGGGCCCTAGGGTCTAGGTAACTAAGGCGGAGATGCTATATTATCGTATCCGCTCTAGATAGTGCCTAAGCGGTCTACGTATTAAGCTATTACTTTCGCGTAGCGAAGGCGGCGTATATAGTAGTCTAGGGAATGTATTCTAGGACAAATTGATCGTATTAGTCTTGAACGTCGTAAAGGTATATGTTTTCTCCGTACTATAGGCAGTTATTACAAGTATCCTACTAGATACTACGGTTCTTAAGTTAGTAGAGGGAGATAAGGTTATATACGAAAGTCGGGCAAAAAGCTACGTCTTTAAGAGTAATAACTTAGGATCCGTTCTTAGTCTTTACTATAATGTCGACTTTGCTATATCCCTCGATAGCAACGGGATGTTCTCCGGCCTAAACGTAGTCTAACGGGCTTACGAGGCGAGGTAGTAACTTGAACTAGGAGAGGTTGTTATATAGGTAGATAGTTAATCCGGAATCGAGGATGGACGAGTTGACTAGAGGGTATATAAGCTACCCTGCTTAGAAGGCCGCTAGTATAGTAAAGAAGCTTACGGTATATCTTCCGACCGTACGCCCGTACCTAGCTAGCTACTATACCTACTTCTTAAAGTAGGGCGTTAGAAAATTCTCTAATATCTTAGTAGCTTCCTAGCTAGGTGCCGATGTTATCTCTAGAGAGGTCTTTGTCTGAACAGGGGGGGCCTTAGCT
Organism: Trichocladium antarcticum; assembly: GCA_033297235.1. Classification (NCBI taxonomy): domain Eukaryota; kingdom Fungi; phylum Ascomycota; class Sordariomycetes; order Sordariales; family Chaetomiaceae; genus Trichocladium; species Trichocladium antarcticum. Next base: position 22,617 of record MU853415.1, read on the forward strand.
GTTTAATTAGCTATCTAGTACTTTTAGGGGGCTACTGCTACTTGCGTAGAGTTTCGGCACTCTTTGTCTACTGATTTTATAGTAGGTATCTTAGGGGCCTTTCGGCGCTCTTCTTCTACTAGTTGTAACGTAGCAGGTCTCTTAGGGGCCTTTCGGCGCTCTTCTTCCACTAGTTGTAACGTAGTAGGTCTCTTATCTACTAGTAGCAAAGTAGCGGGTATCTAGTTATAGGCTGCCTCTAGTTATAAAGCAGGGCGGTACTCTAGGGAAGCACGTTGTTATTGTATGCTCTTACTTAGGGCTAACGCTATAGGGAGTTAATCTTAATCTTAGGATAACTCTTTTAGGTTAGATCTCTGTCTCTTCGGCTTTATTCGCCCTATCTTAGCTTTAAGCAAGGGGTTTACCTTAAGGTTCTTCTCTATTCTCTAGATAATGTTCTCTTTATATATAAATCTCTAGGGGGCTCTCTCTAGGTGTAGGTAGTAGCATCTTTCTATATTATATACTCCTTTATACGCCTTATATAGTATATCCTCCTTCTCCTCCTACTAGGGGCTTGTATCGCTTCTCTTTCTCTTGCTACCGAATGTTAGGAACGCCTTGCGGGTAACCCTAGGCTTCGATTTCGCCGGGAGGTCTTAGGTGCTAATCTAGAGTTAGTAGGTTATATCCTCGATCGTATAGTCTTAGAAGTTAGTAGCAACTACTCTCTATTTCTTAGATCGAGTAATAAAGGCAAGGGGTATCTAGTTAATCGCTTTGCTTAGGTTAGCGATCTAAACGATAGGGAGGGTTCCTTCCTAGATATCTCTTATAATAGCTTCCTCTATTAGTATCTCCTAAAAACTTTCTTCGCAAACAGGCCCGCACTAACTAGTGTAGCAGCGCGCCAAAACGGCCGAAACCTACATCGCTAGAAAGCTCCCGACGAGCTCTATCTAACTATACCGGGTGCATCTACGCGCGAGACGCTGCGCAGGTGCTACAGGCGTAGGAAGATAGGGAAAACGAGCTATATACAGCTCCTAGAAATCTTCTTCTATACCGCCCAGACCTATAACCTAGATCTATAGCGGATCTACCCGGCGCCGGCCCTAATAGCTTATACTAGACCTAGCATAGAGGTTAATAGCGACCTCCCCCCCCCTACCCCCGCTACTAGGAGCACCCTACCTACCTCGAAAGGCCTATCTAAGTCCTGGTATAACGGACCCGAACCCCCCCGCGGAGCGCCCCTAAGCGGCCCCTGCAACTACTAGTAGACCTACCGCTAACCCCCCCGTTAACACTAATAGTAGTAGCACTAACCCCCCCCCTGCTAGGAACAACGCGGATTAGGCGATATTAAGGCTATACTCGATAGTATAGTCGCCCTAGTTAGCCTAAATACGAAGAACATCGCCTAAGGAGTAGCGAGAGAGATCCTAGCTTAGGTATAGAGCGCTATTAACTAGCCGTAGAGCGCTAAAGGAGGCCTAGAAGGCCTTAACTATATAACTATAAGGAAGATCGTCGCTAAGGAGGTACGGGCCGCGCTTATAAGCGCCCTAGCTACTACAAGCGTAGGACAGGGTCCTAACCGCTCCTAGGTAACGATCGCGGCAGGAGCCCTAGCGCCCTAAGCGCAACCTATAAAGGCGATCCCCCGAAGGATCGCTAAGGAAATCCTTGTCTAAGGTAATAGCCTACTAGCTAACCTTGCGAAGAGAACCCCCCTAGAGATCATCTAGGCGATTAATAACTAGTCTATATAGAAAGGAGTAGTCGCTACAAGGAAGCTCCTTAGTAGGGACACTATTATTACCTTTAGGGATAAAGCAGCGAAGGAATAGTATACTAAGAATAACTAGTAGATCTACTAAGCGTTTAGGGAGTAGGCGAAGGAAGCCTGTAGGACCTTTGTAGTGCTTCTAAAGGGTCTAACAAGGTTAGAGGTCTAGGGAGTTACCGAAGCGGAGTTCGCCTAGGGACTGGATTTCCGTACGGTGAATATAGTTAAGTTCAGGATCCCTAGTGAGCTAGAGCTTATAAGAACGACGGTACTAGTAACCTTCGAGAGCTAAGACGAGGCGAGAGTAGTATATTGAACTGGAGCAAACTACAAACCAACCTACTCCATAGTGGTGGGCAAGACCACAGTAGGGATAGACAAGTCGGCAAGCGTCCAAGGTTACCGACGTATCTTCGGACTTTAATTGTAACCGATCCGATCAAGATATCGCCCTCCGGACATATGTCTCCCCCTGTTCAGAGGAAGGCGAACAAGATTACTATAAAAACATATACCTAGAGGCAGCGGGAAGGCTTAGAGCTAAAAGTGTCAAATTTAGGGGGGGAGTTTTATATCCTAAGATTATTGTCTCGTCCCTAAGTAAGTGCTCTTACTAGCTATATATATAACTGTAAAACAACGCGTTACGCTATAGGCAGTTAAAAAACGAAAATCTACCACGCGCGTACCCCTGTTCTGGCCAAGAACTGTCTACCCCGGTTCACACTTCCCTTTCGAGTTTGCCAGGGCTCCTACCTAAGAACTTACATAAAACCAGGCTCTATCTATCTCTATTAACGTCCCTGCTCCTAACAGCGAGCTCGCTTAGTATAGCTTAGCCGCTGATCCTATACTTACGTACCCTGCTAACGGCGCTAAAGTTCTTTAGCTTATCTGTTAATATCGTCCTATCTAGCAAACTACAGTATATAGTATAGCGGTATCCGGAACCTATATAGGTACAAGTCCTAAAAGGTAGGAGGGCGGATAATTACCTAGGGAGTAGGCTCCTCTTGGATAGGGGGTAACGGTAGTAGTGCCAGAGGAGGATTAATATCTTCCGCAGGAATACTAGCTAGACAATATAAGCGTCTAGTCGGTATCTAAGATATAGCCGGTTTCTTCGACCTAGGCGTTTTAGGCGTTATCGTTTTATTAGAGGGCTTTACTTACCTAAGGACTTCGGGCTAGGGCGCCGATTGTCTCGGGCTATCCTCTAGTTGTCCCTAAACAGGCAAAGACAGGATCCTAATAACGGCTAGGGATAATAATAAGTATAGTAAGCTAGGTCTAAGGAGGTTCGTTATTTATCGTAAGAGGAAGCTAATCGCGGAACCTCTAGAGGTTGTCCTTATAAGTCCGAGGCTAGGTAGCTATAATAACGATTAACAGTCAACCAATAGGATTGTCCCTAGATAGGTAGCCGGCGTCGTTTGCTAAGAAGGTATATAGGGCCTGGAGGCGAAACTAACTTGGTCGTTATCTCGAAGTAACTTAGTAAATTCGTCGATTGTATTACGGAGTTCGTTGTCTCCTATAATAGCCGCCGGTTCTAAGGAAGGTACTCTTAGTACTAGGGTACTAGAGGCAGAAGGATATAGGGAAGGACTAAATCCTACTCTCTCTTCGTTATAAGCTACGAGTTTCATCTCCTTAGGGCGGACAGGCATGCTTCCCTTAGAGCCTAGGGCGTATTAGATATACACTAACTATCTAGTAATTATATATAACTTCTTGATTTTAGCTAGTATATTAATACTATTAAAGACTTAGCTCTATATCTATATCGGAGGGGTATAGTAACTACTAGATTACAGTCTTTCTTAGAAGAATAGGCGGGTATACTCTAAAACCTACACGCTACACTCCTAGTTCTTGGCTTGGACTACCCTACGGGTATACAGGAGTGCCTTAACATTATTAGGGAAGAGACTAGACTTACAGATCTAGGCGATAACCTTCCGCTAGTACTAGGATATATTTGTTAGCGGCTTTAGCAAGTCGAAATAGAATGCCTAACTACGGGCTTGGTCGTAAATTGTCAGGACCTAGTAACTATAGTTAAGGGTGCCTACGATAACCTAGAATCTCTTTAACGCTATCCTCTTCTAAGTGTCTCTATCGGATTCTGCTAGTTAGGCCGATTTGCTATCGTTAATCTAAGTGTTATAGACGTAAACTTGGTCCTTGTATCTACTTAGGAAGTAATATAGGGCGATAATAAGGTCGTAGCCTTAGATCTATTCCTTATTGTCTATTATACCCTCGAGATCATAGAGTATATATACGATAGTTAGCTAGGTAGTCGTAAAGAAGTTACCGCCCTCTGTTCTAGGGTAGGTAAGTCTAGGGAAGAGACTTGCTACAATTCTTTCTTCCTTAAGGGTTCCGGCGGCCTGTAGCTAGTATAGCTATCTGCTCTAAACCTAAGGAGGGAAACGTACTCTCCTATCGATAGGGTTCTAGAACTCTACTCTATAGATGCCTGGCCCGTTCTAGCCTATAAATACGCCTATTCTCTAAGAGTCGAGCGACTAGCAATGATCGGCGGCGCCGCCTAATAGGATAGGGGAGTTGACCGATATGTCGAGAAAGAGGCTAGGAAAATCCAGTTAATAATATAGAAAGGGTACTAAAAAACTAGGTAGTTATACGTTATCTTAAGGAGAATAGAGGGAGGGATAGTAGGTTAAGGTTGATATTGTTTAAAGGAGAGAGGAAGATACGAAAAAGAGGGCTAGTAAGGAAGACTTTATAGGCAAGAAGGTAGCTATAAAGTCGAAAATTTCCTATATAACTAAACAAAGGGAGGAATTAGTAGGGCGGTAATATCGGAAGGGGGGGGCTAGCAACTTGACTTAGGATGAACTAGCTAGGGTAGTATCGTTAGAAGGAGGGTTCGGCCGCTTGCTTGCTTACTTATAGTTTTCTCTTCCCTTTTGAATTTGACTATGCTCCTACGTACGAATTCGCAATACCGTAGCTCCTTCTAGCGCTTCCGTATAACTCGAGGAAAAGAGGCCGTGTAATTAGAGTAAGATTAGCCGTCTAACTAGAGTAAGGGGGGGCCCCTATAGCTCTTTCTATTATACTAGCGGCTCGACTTAGGATAAACTAGCCCTCTATTCTAAGGTAGTAGTATAAGAAAGGGGGGTTAGTCGCCTGTTTGCTTATAGTTTCTCTTCCCTTTCGAATTCGACTACGCTTTTATACTTCGAATTCGCACTACTATAGCTCCCTCCTAGTAGGATCTCAAGCTCTCCTAGGCGGATGTCCAGGTCGATACCTCTCTCCCTCCTCTACTTCCTTAGATTACAAGCCAACCGGTAGATTTAACGCTATCCTTGGATAGGAGATTCGTCACACCCTGTTAGTTTGTCTAGGTAGTCCAACCTACTTATAGTAATAACCAGGCTCGTCCTTCCGACTCTACGTAACCTATTACTCTTCCGGTCTTCTAGTTCTTAGTCGTCCAATTGCTCTAGGTCTCGAAGGTACTAGACACGAACAAAGGGGAGATACCGTTCCTCTAGTAGCGATTACCGAGTAATTAGCAGGCCCTATCTAAGCTTTAGAGGTAGATTTAGCTTAACGATAGGTATTAGGCGCTCTTTAAACGAAGGGGATTCTTTAGGCGACTCTAGCTAGTATTTGTCAAATAGTATAATAGTCTATATCTTAGGCGCTAGCTCTTCGACTTTAGTAGTTGGCCGAATCGCCGTAAGGGGTTCTTTATCTAGTTCTTTAGGTACAAGTAAGTAACTCTCCTTCTATTCTAGTTAAGCCGGTACTGATCCTAGATATAGCAATTCGATTCCGTGTCGCTACTATCAAAAGGCGTACTAATATACTGTAACGATCGGTCTATATCCTGGAACTAGCGAGTAAGTAGAGTTCTAGACGGTATAGCCCTTCTTTAGCTATATATCGGTGCCTAAAGTCCTTAATAGCAAGTGTAGCAACTGTCTATAGTCTAGGAAAGGGTATAGCTAGGAATCTGTTAACGCGGGCTATCCGGCTTATCCCCTTAAGGCCGGTATTACTAAGAAGCTAACTCCCTGTTCTCTAGCGAAATATTAAGTTAGGGAAATCTTAGAGCTTAATCTCGAGGCTATAGTCCGTCAACAATAAAGGGCGTACCGGAACGGAGATTGTCTTGTAGTAACGGGCTACCGTTCTTGACGGATAGCGTTATATCCTTAAAACGGGGTAGGAGAGATAGGAAAATAGGTAGTAGGGGAGGGACTCGATAGAATATAGGGAGACACGAAGATTTTTCAAGGAAACAAGGATATAGGGGGAGTATATAAGAAAAGAACAAGAAGAAAAAAAAGGGGGGTAAATATAAGGACTTTAACAAAATAGGAAAGGACACCTAAACTTCTTAAAACCCTGGTGGTTTTCCGCGCTTTAACTCTACAACGAGTATATTATCGTCTTTCTTCCCTTTCGACTATAACCTAGTCTCTAGCTAAGCAGTCGCCTCCTTATTTACATAGCGAGTCGTTTCTTCCGCGATAGGATTTTCCTCTATCTCTTTGACTTTGGTTATATATAAATCGCTAGGCTATAGGACTAGTTCCTATACTAGGTCCGCTTTAAGGTAGACGCCTTTGAACTTAATGAACTTCTTAATACGGTTTACCGTAAAAGATATCTAAATAGGGACGCCGTTAAGTGTACTTAGGAAGTAGGAGTAGCGATTAGGAATCTTCTAGACGATATAGGGACCGTCCTATTAGAATTGTAGCTTATATACCGCGCTTATATCGATCTAGCGGACCACGTTATATACAAGGACAAGGTTGTCTATAGCAATAACTGTATCTTCTATATAGAGCTTATATCGAATGGCGTAGTTCTAGCGTTTAGCTATCTTCTCTTGAGCAATAGCTACTTTTTCTATAGTAACCTCCCTGTTGTTTTTAGTATCCTAAAGAAGGTTGATCCTAAGCTATAGCAAGCGTTCTCGGGCCTTGCGATTGTCTCCTCTATTAGTTCTAGTAGCGATAGCGGATTCCTAGTTAATAATACGCCAGGAGGGGACCTCTTTCTCGATAGGGGTAATTAGCTTATAGTTATAAGCAAGGAAGAAGGGGGAGTATCTAGATGCTTGACGGATAGCTGTCCAGTCCGTAAAGAGGATGTAAGGGAGCAAGGACTTCTATTTCCTCCCTATTCCGTAGGTCGCCTTAGCTAACAAGGCGACGATAGGGAAATAGCCTTGCTTATTAACCCTATTTACTCGCAAGTTATATAGAGAAATAACTATATAACTAATATTAAGGCGATTCAGGATCTCTTTAGCCTTACCTTTAAACTTAGAGCCACTATCTACAACGACTTCAACCAGATAGCCCTAGCGGAGGAGGATATCCCTACGGATAAACCCCTCTATTGTAGCCGCGGTCTTGTTCTTAAGGATCGCCGCTTTAGGGTAACCTATTAGATTATCCTAGGCCTTAAGCAGGTAGCAGGTCTTACTACTATCTAAGCTAGGTATATACTAAATGTCCAAGTACTACTTAGCGAACGGAATAGGGGTAGGAATAGTAAAGGAAGCTAATTCCTTAAAACAGCAGGGGTCCTACCGCTAACAATCTTTATAAGACTTAATCTATTTGTTAATAGTAGTATATATACCCTTCTAATAATAGTAGTTAGTTACGCGGCGGTACGTTCCTTCCTAGCCGCAATAACCTATCTCGCTATAGTATACCTCGAAAACTTAGCGCCGTTCCTCCTCCGTGTCCAACACTCTTCTTAGCTACTATAAGGGGGTTATAGGCTATAAGAACAGGTAGCTGCTTTTAACAAAGTGCTTAAGGGCGTTTAACTTAAAGGTACAGCGCTTCTAAATTAGGGTAATGTTAAAAGGTTCCGCTAGGGTCGCAAGGTACCTTACGATACGCTACGACTAAGCTAAGTACCTAGGATAAAGCTTATCCGCCTATTTAGGCAGAGGCGAGGCCGGTTCTAGTAAGAGTTCTTCGATTTCCTGGTTGTAAATTTATACGTTAACCTAGTCATTAAGGTCACCTTTAACCTCCTTTTTGGCCAAGTCCGACGGACCGGGTGGCTTCTGCGAGAGGGCGTCGGCTACCGCGTTCTTAGAACCAGGAATATACCTAATCTCGAAGTTAAAGAGCCGGATCTACGCGATCTACTGTATAATTAGGGCGCTAGGGACGTCGCTAGCGGCTCCGTAGAGCTAGTGGACTAGGACTTAGGCGTTAGTCTCGACTATAAACTTTACCCTAAATAGGTAGCGGTAGAAGCGTTTAAGTAGAAAGATAAGACCTTTTAATTCTCTCTTAGTAGTATCGTAACAGCGTTTAGCGTTTAACTAGATACTACTCTCGAAGCGACAGGGGTACTATCTACTATTAGGACCTATTTACTCGATAACTCCGCCCTAGCTATTAAGGCTAGTGTCTATTATAAGGAAAACTATACTATACCTTAGGTTATTGTAGATTAGGGGGGCGAGGATAGGGGTATTAGTAATCTAGTACTAGAGATACTTAATGTACTATTACTATACCTTAATCTACTCCTACTTAGCGTCCTTCTTTATTAACTTATAGAGCGGCCGGGCGATAATAGCGAAGTAACGAATCTAGATCCAGTAGTAGCCTATAAGGCTAAGGAAAGAGCGCACGTCTTTAAGTTCGTAGTATAGGCCCTATTCGACGATTTTCTTGATCTTTACGTCGTCTAGGCAGCGGCCATTAGGGGTATAGAGGTACCTAAGCAGTATAGCCTCGATCTAGTACTATTACGATTTAACTACTACGATAGTTGCTCCGGCTAATTCCACTCGCAATAGGACCTAGTCAATGTTATAAAGGTGGTTAGCGACAAACTAGCGTACTCCTAGGTAGAATAGGCGGCTATCGAGGTCGCTACATAGTCCTTTAATATAAATGTTATCCAAGTAGGGCCGGCAGACGTAAGGGATAAGGTCCTAGAAAATACAGGTTATAGCGCGCTAGAATTGTACCACCGAGTTAGTGCCTCCTATAGGGAGCGTATATATCCGAAAGAGGCCAATAAGGGTCTAGAAGGTAGTAATATCCCGGCTCTTCTTATTAAGGCTAATCTAGTTATATCCTAAGAACAAGTTAAGGAGGGAGATCATTTTATATCCGCCAAAGTCTTCGCTAAATTCCTCCGCGGCAGGGGGGATAAAGGTATCGCGTAGCGTAATAGCGTTATACTTCTATATATCGTTGATTAGGTAGAGACTACCGTCCTTTTTAAGGACCAGGAACCAGTTGTTATAGTAGCTACTGTAACTCTCCTTAATAATACCTTGCTATAGGCGCTCCTTAAGTAGGTTAATAACCTTCGGGACTATTAGCTTTAGGATTAGGATACTCTTCCCCTACTATACTTTGTAAGGCACTGTCTTAACGTATTAGGGGGGGAATACCTTAGGGTCGATCCTACTATACTCTATAAAATCCTACGCTAGGGCCGCTTCCTAGTTTAAAAGGATCTTAACGAAGATCGCCGCCTCCTATTTAGTAAGAGTTATCTCGACCTTGCTAATTATAGCCTCTAGTCGCTCTACTATTAGTCTCGCCCCTTTTGCTAACTCTATAAACCGTAGCGTAATAAGGTCGCCTAATCTAGTCCCTACCTGCATTTTCTCTTTAGCCTTACTCTTCCGCTTCTCGAGCTAATGTAGGTTACCTTCTAGGACTAAACCGTCGGATAGGGCGTTATCTATAGGATATACCTTGTTAGCTACGGTCTTCCTTAATGTAAAGGTAGCTACTTGCTCCTTTAGACGTCCAAACGTATCCTTCTACTTTCTATTAATATAAGAGATCCTTCTTCGTAACGACTAGGGTAATCCTAACAAGCTAGTATTCCTTATCTCGCTTGTATAAATAGGGGGAGGGGGTAGTATAAATAGTATAGGGGGGTCTATAGTATCTAAAGCCAAAGTAAACAAGGTATTAAGAAAGGGTAAAGAAGATAAACGCAAAACAAAATTGAAAATCTCGTCACCTAGATCCTAATCTAGGTAACCTAGTAGTATCTCTCCCTCTATAAGATCCACCTAATTAGGGACTATCTCCTCCTATTCTTACTATACTAGTCTATAGAATGCGGACGCGCTCTCGCGGAGTCAATTCGCTACCTCCTTGCTACTTGGCTTAGGGCGCTTCGCCAGCTCTTCGGAGACTATATAGGCCTTAATAATAAGACTATCTATTATAATATTCGTAGTGACTAGGCGGCCGTCCTTAAAGTCAAATATTAGGTTAGTATCCTTGAAGAATAGTATACTAAGGAGTATATTGTATCCTCCTATATTATCCGAAAGCACAAAGAAATAGACTAGAACGCTCCTTCCTACTAAGAATATATAGGCCTAGGTCTCTCCCTCGAATCTTTTAGACTAATAGAGACCTTTAGAGACTATATTAGTGTCTTAGATAGCTAGGCTATATTTCTATACTATCCGAAGCGACAGAGCGTTGTACTTAGAACTAGAATCTAACAACGCGAATTCCTTGTCCGAGAGCCTATTCTCGAAATTACAATATAACAAAGGCAGGGTATACGTTCGTATAACAACCCTAAGTTCTACCTTTTGCTTTAGCAATAGCAGGTAGATAGGCGTCTTTATCGACTTGACCGCCTGTTCTTACAGAGGAGTAGGTAGCTTATTAAGAAGAAGGCGTTCCTAGAACCTACTAGTAGCGACACTATACTCCCTATCGCTAGTAACTCCGAATATAGCGGGGACAGTCTTACGCCCTTTATTCTAAGAGCCTAGGACTATATTAAGATTTGTACGAACGGAACAAGGAGTAGCGTTACCTTCCTTAGGCGCGGTACAAGCTATATCTTTGCTTAGGGTACTAGATCCTTTATAGTCAATAACGTCCAGGCTACTAGTTAGCTAGGTAATATAGGCAACAAGGGCTTTACGGTACTTAGGGGAGACGCGAACGAGGTCCTCTATAGTAATAGGGGCTTTAACGCCTATAGATTTCTCAACAAGGTAGCGGAGTTCCAAGACGGTAGTGTCCTCTAACTTGGGCTCTAGGGTCTTTAGATCGCTTAAAGGCTTCTAAAGGGCGGTAACCTTAGAGGTCTAGGGTACCGCGGCCGTCTGTTTAGGGGAGGGTCTCTTTAGAAGGGTCGGCTAGAGGATATAACGGTTGTCCGGGCAAGGTACAAAGCCGCTACTTATAGCCTAATCGCTATCTTTAATAGCTTGTTCTACCTTAAAGCAGACGCGCTTTCTAAGTACTTCCTAGGTAAGTATAGAGGCGGCTTCCTTATTAGCTATCTATTTAGGGGTCTTCCAAGATAGACGCTAAACGTAACTCTCTACATTACGTCGGTCTATAAAGAAGTTAAGATCCCTAGCCTTAGTATAGTTATATACTAACCGCTTAGTATCTGCGGTCCGGACGCTAAGACGATTAATAGAAGTACGTATAGTCTCGTTCTAGTATTAACTAAAGATAGAGATATCCTTAATTAAGCTAAGGTCAGGCTTGTAAGTTGCGCCGGTACGCTGCTCGTAGGCGCGGGCCTAGTTAAGGTACGCCTTGTGACACTCGTGGCCTAGTATTATAGAGGCGTAAGCGCGGATCAAGTTACCTATCTAGCTAGTATTCTAAGCTATAACTAGATCCAATCGACTAACAGTGAAGTAAAGGGGGGGACTCTCCTTATAGCCTATATGCTATTTATTCTTAACCTGCTAGAATAGGCTAGCTTAGTAGTCTATCTTGTTAGAAGGATAGTCGAACAATATATAGCTATTGCGCTAGCTATAGTAGTAACACTATAAGAAGTTGTTCAGGTTACTATAGGCGTCCTTGTCGAAGGTAATACAACTAGGGTTGCTACTATAGCCGCGGCGCTAGCCGCTAGCGTTGCTAAAGCTATTAGCGCTATAGGTCTAGAGGTAAGTGTAAACCTCCTTAAGCTCCTAGGAGTTTAAGCGTACGGAACGACCTAACTTAAGGCTCTTAAACTTCTAGCGGATAGGCTCGCGAAGAGCCTACTTCTTAATCGTAAGCTTGGCCATCTGTTCAATAAGGTTAGAGAGGTCCTCTATAGTCTCCTTACCATCGTCTTAGTCGGTATCCCTGTCCTTATTATCGTAGATAATCTTGTTATTATAAATAGCGACGATGTTAGAAGCCTTAGCCTTCTAGACCTTACCGTAGATAATAAAGCCCTCCTTATAGATAGAGAGGAGCTACTCGCGGAAGTCGTTATACACTATATTCTTAGCGAGGACCTTCTTAAACTACTAGTACTAAAGTTTAACCTAGAGCGGCTTAGGAAACTTACCCTAGAAGTTATAGGGGGTAGCATCCTAGTAGGACTTATAGTTAGTAGCTAGGAGGTAGGTAATAAGGTACTCTATACGGCTAAAGGCCTCTAGGATAGCGACTATAGTATACTCGATCTTATTATAGTAGAAGTTCTACAACTCCGTTTTAACAGTCTTATCCTAGCGAGGGTCGAGATACTTCCACTACTTATAACACTTCTTCTAGAAGGTATCCTAAGACTTACGGTTACTAGCTAGGAAGCTCTTAATAATCTAGCAGGTAGGGTTATTGCACTAACGCTAGAAGCGACGGATTCGGTTATCGATAACGGTAACGTCTTCCTTAAAGTAAGTATCGTAGAAGGCCTTAGTATAGAGGGAGATATTACGTCCTATAAAGGTACTAGGGAGGCTAAAGTCCTTAGGACCTAGGAAGGGGACGTATCTTCTAGTAGCTATCTTAAGTAGAGGTTCGACGATAGTCTCTATATGTTCTAACGGAGGCGTAAGGCTAGCTAAGGTGTCTAAGGATATATCAGGGTATAGAGAGGTTAGAAAAGATAATGACGAAGGGGCAGATAGTAATATTAGAGGCTTTTTAAGATTTCTCGAGCGTTTGCTAGACATTGGTTCTTCGTGCTATTTTTCTAATTGTATAAGCGGATATATCTAGGGTAATGAACTAACTTTCTTCCCCCTATATTCGGATAAAGCCCTAGCTATTTTCTAGGCTCTAATTCCTTTCGAGTACGCTATCCGAACGCTAAAGTAGGTAGCCCCGATCCTATCGGCTACCCTTACTTACGTCTAGACTACTTCTAAATGCGCCTGCCCTAATAATAGCTATAGCGGTAAAGGCAAATGTTCTAATAAACTATATCAAATCAATATTAGTAACCCCCTGTTCCTACGAAGCCTAGGCGCTTGTAGCAAACAGGGGGAGTCCGGCACCTATAGAGGCTAAGATCTTATTTTCTAATAGTATCGTATATTCCTAGTATATCTAAGCAGGTTGCTAATAACCCTTACCCTTGTTCCGATAAAGCCCTAGCGTATATCTAGGTGTACCTGCCCTAATAATGGCCGTAGCGGTAAAGACCGATGTTATAACCCTCTGTTCCTACAAAGCCTAGGCGCTTGTAGCAAACAGAGGGAGTCTCGCGTCTAGGGAGATCTTATTTCCTAATGTATCATATATCCCTAGTACAGGTAAGCAAATCACAAGGGAACCTATATAGCTAAACGCGGGAGCCCTCTGGTTCGACGGCGAGGCTATGATAACCGCCGCTGTCTGAACAGGCGGTAAGGAGGGTTCGTTGTCTGTCGGATAGTACGTACTAACGATACAAGGACCTCTTACGCTTCTGATTCTATAATGTCTTAGTAGTAGGTATCGTGTTCCTATATATATAAGAGTAGTGCTTGGATCTTTAAGTCTAGTTTAGACATAAAGTAGAGCTTCTCCCTAATTAAGCCCCTATTTGAACTAGAGCAAACTATAAACTAACCTACTCTATAGTAGTAGGTAAGACTATAGTAGGGATGGACAAGTCGGCAAGCGTCCAAGGTTGCTAACGTATCTTCGGACTTCAATTGTAACCGATCCGATCAAGATATCGCCCTCCGGATATATGTCTCCCCCTGTTCAGAGGAAGGCGAACAAGATCACTATAAAAACATATGCCTAGAGGCAGCGGGAAGGCTTAGAGCCAAAAGTGTCAAATTTAGGGGGGGAGTTTTATATCCTAAGATTGTTGTCTCGTCCCTAAGTAGGTGCTCTTACTGGCTATATATGTGACTGTAAAACAACGCGTCGCGCTGCAGGCAGTCAAAAAACGAAAATCCACCACGCGCGTACCCCTGTTCTGGCCAAGAACTGTCTGCCCCGGTTCAATATAACTTTAGAGTTATATAGGACGCCCGAGTCCTAGACTATAAGCTATACTAGGTAGCGCTTAAGCCGAAGTAGTGCTTTAAGTGCTAGAAGTAGGGATATATCTAGAGGTACTACCTAAAGGAACCCCTATACGGAAGATATAGGGCAAGGGCCTACGGAGCAGGAAGAAAGGAAGGGGAGGCCTAGTACTCTACCTACAAGGGCTACCTCCTACTAAGGTGCCTAGCGTACGGCGGAAAGTACACTAGGTAGTCGAAGGAGTGTAGGGAGAGGGTAAGAGCGTAGGAGGGGGCTAAGGAAGCGTACTAGCATAGGCCTAGAACATTCGAACCCGCTAGACTAGAGCCTACGAAGCTACTGTTCGCGTTTATACGCTAAGGCGTAGAGGAGGAGGATAGAGAAGGGTACTAGAGGGTCGGAGCGAAGAGATCTAGGTTCCTAATACTAAAAGGCCGCCCTACTATAGTAAGCAAGGATATATTATAGAGCTAACTATAGTTTGGCCTAGCTATAGCCCTATTTACGTCGGGGCCGCTACTACTATAGCAATAGCGCCGGGGATCCTAAAGATCCTAGGCGGAACCCCTAAGCGCCTAGGAAGTACCTGACATATAGGCTACTAGTGTCCTAAGTATATAGAACACCTAGCCTTAGGGTCTACTAGTAGCAGTAACTATCCCCCTGACCTAAAACGAGCTAGAGGACGAAGGTATAGCTAGCGAAGAGGATGATCTTTAAAACTATACCCTAGAACACTAGAGGCGTGAAGTAGAATATAGAGATTCTACTAGAGGAGGCGGAGTTCGATATAATCGCGGTCTAGGAACTATAGCTTAGTAAGTAGAGGGTAGCCTACTACCCCTAGAGCTTACGGTACTACCTAGTTCATACGTAATAGGGAAAAGCGGCGATATATATATATAAGAAGACCCCCCAATACAACTATTCACAGACCTCGCCCTCAAGAGACACGAGGGTCTAAGCAAGGCTTAGAGCTCCCTGCTCGCCCAGGCGCGTAGCGGGGACATCGGCCTCCGGGAGTACCTGAACAGGGTGAACGTCCTAGAGATCACTACGCCGTACTACGAGTGCGGCGAGGGCAAAGAAACGATCGAACACCTAGTAGTATAGTGCAAAGATCCACCGAAGTACAGAACCTAGGAAGAGTTACAAATACAGTTACGACGGGATCTGCAGCTTGTCTTACAACGAGCTATATAGCTATATAAGAGCTTAGCAAAGGTAGTTATTAGCTAGTTGATAGATTTGGGGCGCCTAACGGAGTATAGCGTAGCTCGTAGGCTACAACTAGAAGCTACGATAGCCGCGAAAGCGGCTAAGAGCAGCGGAGAGGGTGCGGGAAGTGCCGAATCGAGCCGCTAAGGGAGATAGGGGCTACCTTTAATACGTAGTATAATAGATTCAAAGCGCTAAAGCAGAAGCGTAGGCAGGGGTTTTTACCTAGCCCTCTGTTCAGGGGGTACGGTTTCCTTTGTATATAAACTAGTAGCAGGACCGGCGCGCCGTAAGGCATATTGGAGTACGAATAAATAAATATATATAAGAAGTTTAACATCGGACAGTAGGAATATAAGGCGAGCGCGTAATAGTATAGGGTATAGTTCCTAGAGCTAGGGAGAAGGGGTCTAGAGCTCTAGTTAGTATATAATAACTATACGGTAGATAAGACTATCCTAAAGAGCCTCCTAGCCTATTAGGGCCTAGCCTACGCTATAATCCTAGCGGGAGACTTTAACCTCTAGAACCTAGTCTAGGACGAGTTCAGGCGATATAAGAGGAAGTCTAAGGAGCTCTTTAAGTTAGCTTATAAGTAGGACCTAAGCCTATAAACCCTATAGGGTATAGTTATAAGAACCCCTATAGGAGAGTAAAGGGGTAAGACATTAACGATCGACTATATCTAGGCTTTAATAGACCTAACGATAATATATTTAGAGAAGAAGATTAAGGGAGGGTCGGACTACTACCTATAGGTACTTGAAGTAAAGCTTAACGGCCTATTCCTAAAGGGGAAGGCGCTAGAAGGGTAGAACTAGAAGAAGGTCTTAGAGAAGCTAATAAAGGCAGAGGTAGCGTACTTGCCGCTAAGGATATAGCTTAACGACGGAGGACTAGAGGGGCTAAAAGTAAGGATTAAGATAAGAAAGGGGCTAGAGGAGGTGTTCGAAGAGCTAGCTATAGAGCTAATAGCTATCGCCTACGCGATAGCCCCTAGGAGGAAGGAGTTAAGGGGGAGGAGCTCCCTATAGTAGATAGGTAAGGTAAAGGAGGCGTCGAAGGTAGTAAAGGAGGTGGAGAGGGAGCTCTAGAGGACCTCTATATAGTTCTATAAGGAGAAGCTTAATAAGAAGTAAAGAGAGCTAGTAATGGAAATAGCGGAAGAAAAGAGGCGCTCCTAGAGGAAGACAATCGAGGAAGCTAGGGAGGAGACCCTATAGTAGCTCGAGCAATAGGCAAGGCTTAGGAGCTTCTTCCCCCCCGAGCTACCGAAACTCCTAGCCCTAAAGGGCCTAGATAGTAGCCTAGATCTAACAACGTACTAGAATAAGGCGGAAGCGCTTATAAAGAAGTTCTTCCTAAGCCTAGGGGCGGACCTTAGTAATATCTAGGACCTGGACCTTAAGGAGGAGTAGGAACAGGGGTTCAAGGTCTAGGAGCTTATAAGCTTCCTAGCGATAGAAGCAGTATAGGATAAAGCGAGCCTATAGAAGGCCCTAGGGGAGGATATACTCCTAATAGAATTCCTGAAGGCGTATGGCTAACCGCTAAGCTAGATCCTCGCGGCCCTAACTACAAGGTACCTGTAGCTAGCGTAGTTCCTAGCTACGTTTAAGAGAGCTAAGACGGTAGTCCTATAGAAGCTAGGAAAGATACCTAATATATACCGTACCCTAGGAGGCTACTACCCTATTACGCTACTCCTAACTATAGGGAAGGTAATCGAGGTAGTAGTAGCGAGAAGGATTATAACGGTAGCGGAGGTCTATAGGCTGCTCCCTACCGAGTAGATAGGTAACTAGGCGAGTAGATCGACCAAGCTAGCGGTCTAACTAGTCGTAGCCTAGGTCTAGGAGGTATAGCGCTAAGGCGCCTTAGTATCCCTCCTATAACTAGATATCGCTAGAGCCTTCGATATAGTCAACTACGTTAGACTATTAGCTACGCTCTAGGAGCTCGGCTACCTAAAGTAGATAGTACTTTAGGTACAGGAATAGCTAACGGACAGGGTTACAATCCTTTACTTTAACAGGAAAGTAACAGACGATATCCTAGTTACAGCGAGGGTACCCTAGGGGTCCCCTCTATTACCTATCCTATTTATCTTATATATTATATTACTATATAAGGACCTAAGGAGAGAGCACCTATACCTTAGTATAGCAGGCTTCGCCGACGATACGAACCTACTAGTATTTAGAAAGTCGGCTAACGTGAACGTCCGTTAACTCGAGCAAGCGTAGAGAACCTGCCTGAAGTAGGCGGGAACGTAGGGAATAGCGTTCGTAGCGTAGAAGTACAAACTAATCTACTTTAATAAGAACTAAAGGTAGTAGCTAGACCTAGCTAAGCTCGCCCTCCCGGACGGAGGTAGGTATATAGATATTAAACTCGTTAAGTCCGCTAGGTTCCTTAGGGTCTAGCTAGACTAGAAGCTCTTATAGCAAGCGTACCGCGGCGCCTTTAAGAAGAAGCTCGCTACCTAGGAGTTCGCGCTAACGAGGATCGCGGCGAAGATATAGGGCCCGAGCCTTACGAAGGCCTAGGAGGTATATACAAAGTATATAAGGAGCGTAGTAGTATACGGAGCGGCGAGCTACTACGTCCTAACTACGGTTAGTAAAGGGAGCGAGCTAAAGGGGATAGCTAAGAAGCTAGCGAAGGACTAGAGTAGGGGCCTCCGCGTAGTAGCAGGAGGCTATAGAACTACGCTAATTAGGTACCTAGAGATAGAGGCCTAGGTCCTACTAGTAGACCTCTACCTAAACAAGCGGCTAGCTAACTTCGAAGCTAGGATATATAAACCACTCCTCTAGTTAGAGGAGGGACTAGGGTACCCCCTAGTTATAGTAGCAAGCTTAATCTAGAAGGTATATACTAAGCTATTTAGAAGGTTCTAGAAGAGGAGTAGAAGGACGTAAGGGAGGAAGCCTAGGCTAGGCCTATAGGGGCTAATAGTAGTCGAGAGAGTAGTAGCTATAGTAAACGAGTAGGCTAAGTAAAAGTAGAAGATAGGGAAGCTAAAGAATAAGACCCTTAATACGGACGGAGTAGTAGAACTCGCCTAGTAGGAGCGTAAGATAGCGGCCTAGGAGGGGCGCGCCGCGCTTATAACGAGAGTAAGAAGACCTACGTACCGCTTAGCAGACAAGGACCCCCCGATATAACTATTTATAGACCTTGCCCTTAAGAGATACAAGGGTCTAAGCAAGGCTTAGAGCTCCCTGCTCGCCTAGGCGCGTAGTAGGGACATTAGCCTCTAGGAGTACCTAAATAGGGTAAACGTCCTAGAGATTACTACGCTATACTATAAGTGTAGCGAGGGTAAAGAAACGATCGAATACCTAGTAGTATAGTACAAAGATCTACCGAAGTATAGAACCTAGGAAGAGTTATAAATATAGTTACAATAGGATCTATAGCTTGTCTTACAATAAGCTATATAGCTGTATAAGAGCTTGGTAAAGGTAGTTATTAGCTAGTTAATAGATTCGGGGCGCCTAACAGAGTATAGCGTAGCTTGTAGGCTGCAACTAGAAGCTACAAAGGCTATAAAAGCGGCTAAGAGTAGCGGAGAGGGTGCGGGAAGTGCCGAATCGAGCCGCTAAGGGAGACAGGGGCTATCTTTTAAACGTAGTTTAATGGATTCAAAGCGCTGAAGCAGAAGCGTAGATAGGGGTTTTTACCCGGCCCCCTGTTCAGGGGGTACAGTTTCCTTTATATATAAACCAGTAGCAGGACCGGCGTACCGTAAGGCATATCGGAGTACGAATAAATAATAATATTAGTATCTCCTACTTCTTAATCTATAGCTTAAAATCCTCTTATACTATAGTCGCGAACCTTAACTATTTAAGGATAGCGTAGTACGCTCTGATCTTCTTGCGGAGGGCTATAGCTACCTTAACGTTATTAGCGCCGAGTCCCTTATAGATACGGTACTACTTATTAACGCCTTAGTCTACACGAAGTCGGGTTGTTCGGAGCTAGACCTAGATAGTATCTATAATAAAGTCCTAGAGCTTCTAGACTTCCTTCTATTATTAAGCTACCTCTCGGGCCTTCTTTTAGTAGTTATTCTCTAAGATAGAGAGTATCTAGTTCTATACCGTTAATAGGTATACTTACTTAGCCGCTTAGGCGGCTATAGCGGTAGCTACGTTATCGTTATTGTTGTTGCCGCCGCTAGCTCTAGCGTAAGCGCTAGTGTAGCCGCTAGCATATGCCTAGGCGGGGGCGTAAGCTATACCGCTTTAGGTAACTTGTAAGATAGGCGTATCTACGCTATTATAGTCGATATCTCGTACTAGGGTTAAGGCTAGGTTTAAGCGATTGAACTTAGCTATAGTCTTAGCTTTATATATAGCCTAGGCTATATTAGGATCGAACTCGCTAGGGTGCTTAAGTAGGGCCTCTTTGCCTAGGACGTAGTCGAGTAGTTCGTATAAGGCTACTTTCAAGGTAAACTAGACGTTCTAAGCGTACTAGTTAGCCGGCTTTTTAAGTATAGCGAGGTTAGTAGTTGACTTAGTAGTAGATATCTTAACTACTAGCTAGCTCGAAGGTTCAGGCTAAGGCGGTCGAAGGATTAGTGCTTTTAGCGTTGCTTAAAGGTAATTTAAGTAATAAGACTCTTAATTGTCAAACCTAAAATATAGGATTAGAATCTAATTAGTCTAAACAGACAGAGGAATCAACAGTGATAATAGCTTCAATTGTCTCAATCTATATAACTATGAAAAAGCTATATATAGCCCAAAAGCCCATTTCCTCGGGGGAGCTAACGGATACCCAATGCTATACCAAGACCAATCTGCCCCTGAACCCCTGAGTGGGTTCATCCAATATCGCCACCATGGTCCCACTTTGCCACAGTGGGTTCAACAATAGGCTCTGCCCATCTTTTCCCGGACTGTGTAATGATCAGCTTGCACATCCACAGAAGAAACCCAGTCGATGAGCTTCTCGTTCTCCTTCTTCAGGCTTTCGATGTCATCCGCAATCTTTTCGACACGTTGTCTTGCCTCCCCAAGCGTCTTCTCCACCCTCTCCCGATACTGGCTCGTCGCCTCTCGCTCCAAAGCACCCGCGAAGGCTTCGAAGCGTTGCCGCTTTTCCTCCAACTCTCTGAGCTGCCCTTCCCAGTCGGAGAATCTGGTGGCACCATCCGCAATCCGCCAGGCGGTGTTGCGGTTCAGGTGGCAAGCCGCGTTGGCTAAAAACCGGAGTACTGCGACGTAGAGGTTGATCAGGGCCTCCTTGCACTTGGTGCGTAGCTCGCCGAACTCATATGCCATCAATCTCCCCTCCACTAGAAGATAAAGACAGAGGATGTCGCCCGTTGCTGCAATCCCTTTTACCAGGGCCTCGGATTCTTGTTTCTCGTTGCCGATGAACTGAATTAGAGATTAGTACGAAGACAGGAACGGCTCCGATGCTCGCTTGGACAGATGGTACCTCAATGAGTACTAACAACGCAGCCAACGGAAGCCCGGAAGTGACGGGATCAAGTTGGCAGGTGGACCAGGCTGCCTTGGTGACAGGAGCAAAGATTGCGAGTCTTTCTACCAGGCTACGAACTTCGGCCGGTTTGCTGCGGAGCGGAATCCGCAACCTCCACCGCCGCGAATTGATTTTGGCAAGCTGCAACTTGATAACCTCCTGCATGATGCCACAGTGCATTAGCTCTGGATGCTGAGATGTATCCGAGGCGACTTACCCTCATCATCTCCTCGGGCGGACGACTAGATCCAAAATCTGGTTTCACATCCATCACAGTCGTCTTGAAAAGGACGGCCTCGAACAGGTTCCATAAATTTGCATCGTCACGGATGAACCTCTCCCGAGCTATGGACCAACAGTCGCGGGGAACACCGATTGGGCCATTGTCTGGGATGTTGGAGATGCGAGGTGTGCTGACATTCTTGATGTCCTGGGCTTTTAATGCAGCCGACGCCCTCGCAGTCTGATGGGGTTGTAGAGCATCGGCTTTCAACTGGAACTCCTCAGAAGCATGATGGATTGCAACCGCAACCTCATCATGGTCCCACGCATCCGAATCGCTCCCCTTCCCCCCCAGTTGTGAAGAATGTCCTTCGCGACGGTTGAAAGGCGTAGCAAACCAGGACTTGATACGATGGCGGCGTTCTGCCCGCCTCCGTCCCCTTCCGTTTTCGCCATCTTCATCACGTCTCTGCGTAGATCCCGGGAGAATCCGAGACTCGGACATAATAAAGATTGAGCCTGGGTCGTCGTTTTGTCTGAATACATGGAGCCCAACAAGGCAGAAGTTGGCCAGGGGCAGAATCGGGTAGGAACAAAAAACATGTCGATTTCTTCCCCTTGACAGACCACAAGCCTTTGAGCGGGGTGGGTAGGATTGAATGTGTGGCAATATGCATCTTCAAGGGCAAAAAAACGATTTCATTGGGACAGAACACTGAGCGGCAAGCCCAGTGTTTCCATTGGGCATCGATGCGTGGTTCTGTGCAAGCCCGCTTCTGATGCCTGCACCAGCCAGGCCGCAGTCAAACTGGCCGCCATCGCGCCCAAGGCAGAAGTGGTCCACCCAACTTAGATGCACAGGGAGCGCGAGAGCGATTGGGAAACCTGTTGTTGCTCAAACGATGGGGTAAGTGGACCTTCACCTATATATATAGATGGAAGAACAGCCCCGTCGCCTAGACGCTCGCTTTGCTGTGACTCGGATTTGGCGCTAGGGGTGCATTGCTGTCGAAACGTTCGCATTGTGAAGTTGTTGAGCCGGCGATGCGAATCTGCAGCCACCGGCCTCGGCCCGTTGGACCGCGGTGCCATTGACGGGCCCCGGAACGAGCCTCTGGGAAACACATCCTTTTCATCAATCGAGCTGGGTTCGGGGAGAACCGGGTCAACGTGGCCGATGAGGAACAACAAGGTAGATTGAACAAGAAGAATGTTCTTTTCTACTGCTTTAGAAACGTGTTTCTGGTTCTGATTGCAATGCCTCGGCGCAATGTTTTTGGTTGCCTTGTGTGTGAAGACGACCCCACTCGGCATCGCTGGCGACATCCGGAGACGGGCCGACTAGGCTTGGCATGCCTGACATATTGACCCACTTGGGAAGGATGCACCAAACTCCATACAAACCTTGCGGCTGAACATCAGCGAGTCAGGCACCAGCAATAAACAACGGCTGTTGGCAATTGTGGCGGACCAGTGCTGGCAAACGGTAGGAGTGCCCTTCGCTGTCCGGATTGTGGATGGAGCTGCCAACGCCTGCAGTCTTGTGATAACTTTGTGTTGTGGCATTGGCGTATACTGATTGTAAAGGTAGAATCGCTGTAGATGCGATGTTATAGTGTAGGCCTTTGTGACGGCAGGACGACAGGCGGCTAGCATTGGAGTGAGGAGCATGTGGATCAACGGCTGCACGTCCGCGTTTAGGGACCGGGTAAAGAGCCAAGACACTTCTTGGCATGATCGACACCGAGGACTGTTGTTGTTGATGATCATCGGGTTACGCTACTGCCGGCGATTTTAGCCGAGCCGATATCCGTATAGTGGAACGGTCGTCATTGGCAGTTATTGGTGGCATCGAAACAGTGAGATGACCTGGTTTCCATGTGGCCAAGCAAGCCTGTGGCTGGAAAAGATCAGAGGAACTTATGCGACCCTCAACGACCCTCAAGACAGTCGTCTGTTTCGGTCTCGTAGGGTACGTAGGGACGTATATGTCTGGAAGGGAGAATGGCGCAAACTCGTGAGAGAAAGTTGATCTCTCTGACACTCGGTGACGAAAGGGTGATTGTTGGGGATTTCTCGCGACAACGCGACATTAGCGTTGGCGGGGAGGCGGGGTTGTTTGTTACTGAATCCAGGGTCCTCCGTATGCACAGGCCCACCACCGGGCAAGTGTTGCCAACAGTGCACCCTGCGCCTATGTCGGTTTCTGTATTCATTTCAACACTACCTTCCCCAGAAACACTAGTTTCGTTCCATTCCCGCCAATCATGGATCCATTTTTGAACCATTGCAACTTGGAATCAAACTACCAGCAATGGAGAACGCCGTTATCGGCCATACCAGAGCAGCCTTCACGTGAAGAAAAGGATTCAATCCTACAGGACTGAGAGTCGCCCAGACGGGATGAGATCGGCAATGCGACCGTTGCATCGTGCCGAGCCTTCAAGCATTGACAAACCCCAAAGACAAGCATCAATCGGATGCGGAAGAAGTCTTAACCTTGAGCATTGTGGGTCCGGCACTCCCGTGTGACGGCATCGGTCCACTTTGTATCGGTGAAACAACGCCATTCTCCGCTGCCATCCATGCCAAGATATACTGCTTGCCTCCCTCCAGATCCCATCGTAGAGATGAACTTGTAGTGGGCTACACACGCATTTTTGTTGGGTTTAGCCACCACTGTGCCTGTCTTGTCCTTTCACATGGTTCTCTGTCAATACATCAATCAGCTGGGTCACCATCCTCGCCTTCTTTCCTCATGCGTTCTTCCGCCAGATTGGAAGATTGGAGGCAAACGCAGAATGCCACCCCCAATCACGGCACCCGCCGCCCTCCACCAGCCCATCCATCCCCAAACTTCGGTCTTGCAGGTGCCGAGACATCAAGGGGCAGTTTTCGACATCCCCACACCATGACCTCATACTCCACGATAGGGTGGGCCTCCGGGCCGCAGAGGGACCGACGGCCTGACGACGGGGACGACGTGTGCCTTCAGCTGGCCTATGACAGTCTTGTGCCGGAGCATACCGCAAGGATGGTCTTGTTGCATTACCGATGATCCCAATTCTGAGCCCGGATTTGTCACAGTCCTGCGACACTCCGTCAGCAGGTGATCGTCTAATCTCGCATCCGTCGCCATCGAGGAACACGAATCTCGCCCAAAGTCCGGTGCAACACGATGCCCGCCTCGGCCACGCCTCCCCAACCTTGCTCCCAGGGACCACATCCCAACAGGCGTTCGGAATTCCCCCACACTGGCTGACACCCCTCCATCACAGCTTCTCCATATGTTCCACTCGACTGGCGCCCCCCGCCCCCCAAGCAGGGGTCCTGGGACCCTTTGCGCCATCTCTACCTTGGCCTGCTGTTGCCTCCCATGGTATATAGGGAGTTGTCCGTCCGCCTTGTGCTCCAACGGAAATTGTCACTATCTGCCTGGTGCAAACATTGCAATCTTCGAGAATGGCCCCTCCAAAGTTTATGGGCCTCACGGGCAGGCCCCTCTCGCTGGCAGTCACAACTGTTGCGACAACGGGCTTCCTTCTCTTCGGATATGACCAAGGGTGGGTTGAGCCCATCTTCGGCGTCCTGTCCGCAGCCTCGTTAACTCTTTCGCTAGTGTCATGAGCGGCATCATCACCGCCCCAGCCTTCAATGATGTCTTCCCGGAAACGCGGGACAACCCGACGATGCAGGGGCTTGTCACGGCGATTTATGAGATTGGTTGTCTGGCGGGCGCCATGTTCATTCTCGGCGTCGGCGACCTGCTGGGCAGACGGCGCGCAATCATGCTCGGCGCCTTCATCATGTTGCTCGGCGTCATCATCCAGGTCACCTCCGTTGCCGGGACGAAGACGATCGCGCAGATCATTGCGGGAAGAATTGTCATGGGTGTCGGAAATGGTATCAACACCTCGACCATCCCTACTTACCAAGGTGAGCAAAACAGGCCGGATACCATAACGACCTGATTAGTACTAACCACAGCCCAGCCGAATGCAGCAAAACATCCAACAGAGGCCTGTTGATCTGTATCGAAGGCAGCACTATTGCCTTCGGAACATTGATTGCCTACTGGATCGACTATGGCGCATCCTACGGCCCTGACGATCTGGTTTGGCGGTTCCCCATCGCTTTCCAGGTCATCTTTGCGGTGTTGATCATCGTTCCCATGACGTTCCTGCCCGAATCCCCGAGATGGCTTTTGAGTCACCAGCGCATCGAAGATGCCGACAATGTCATCGCCGCCATTCGCGGCTACGAGATCGATAGCGAGGAGACACTGCAGGAGCGGAACCTCATTCTCGACTCGCTGCGCGCTGCCGGCGGATTCGGCCAGAAGAGCACTCCGCTCAAGGCTCTGATTACAGGCGGCAGGACCCAACATCTCCGCCGCATGCTTCTCGGATCCAGCGCCCAGTTCTTTCAGCAGATTGGCGGTTGCAACGCCGTCATCTACTACCTCCCCATTCTGTTCCAGCGATCGGTTGGTGAGGACCCCAACATGAGTCTCCTTCTCGGCGGTGTCAACATGATTGTCTACTCCATCTTTGCGACGACCTCCTGGTTCCTCATCGAGCGCGTCGGCCGCCGCCGCCTCTTTCTCATCGGCTCCATAGGCCAATGTCTCAGCATGGTCCTCACCTTCGCCTGCCTGATCCCCGATAAGCCTATGGTCGCTCGCGGTGCCGCCGTCGGCCTCTTTACCTACATCGCCTTCTTCGGCGCCACATGGCTGCCGCTTCCTTGGCTCTACCCGGCCGAAGTCAACCCCGTCAAAACGCGCGGCAAGGCCAACGCCGTCAGCACCTGCGTCAACTGGACCTTCAACTTTCTCATCGTCATGGTCACGCCCATCATGGTGGACAAGATCGGCTGGGGCACCTACCTCTTCTTCGCTGCCATCAACGCCTGCTTCATTCCCGTCATCTACTTCTTCTACCCGGAGACGGCCCGCCGCTCCCTCGAGGAGATTGACATTATCTTTGCCAAGGGTCATGCCGAGAACATCTCGTACGTCAAGGCCGCCAAAGAACTGCCCCATCTCCAGCCGACCGAGATCGAGGAGTACGCCCTCCGCTATGGCCTCGTCGACCAGACCACAAGTCGCGGCGGCGGCCGCGATCCGCGTGACGAGGAGGAGAAGCCGACTGTTAGCGGCGAATCGGCCAACAACAGCAATGAGATGATTGTCAATGAGCATGGCGGCGAGTCTGGTTTTGGTGATGGGTTGAATACATCGAGGAAGGCGGATGAGAACTAGAGCCGGATTATGCAAGACGGCGGGGGGGTTGAGCGTGATGAGTTGATGAGGTTTCGATTGTCCTAGACGGCCGCGAACCTTCATGCCCTATACTTTTCTTTTGATGTTATTTCGGGCCATGTTGCGGCGCGACGCTAGATGGGACAAGGCGGCCGGCCTTCTGCATTATGCACGGGAGAGCAGGATACCCATTGATGATTTTCAGTTGATTTAGATACTTATGACCATAGATGGCAAAGTAGACAAAAGACTTTACATACTAACTTGGTTTTATCCTCGTGACAACTTTCCCAATTCCATGTCCACACACATCATGGCAGCTTGGCCAAAGGCCAACTTTCTACGCTCCTTACAGTGCATCTCCTCGGGGATGTTCAGGGGTTGTTCCGGGGCGTCGTAAAAGCCATGGCACTCGTGTTCTGGCTCGTCAATTACCCACAGTCCAGGTTCGCCGGCCATACCAAACAGCTTTGGATGGCTCGGCCGATGACTGCAGCGAAGAGTCCTGCTGTGCGTCTTCATGAGCAGCAAGTCTTGGGGGATTCCTCGGCCGAGCTGTGGGTGGTGGTCATGTCTGTTGACGCCACGGATCTAGATGGGTCGTCCGTTATTGCTCTACGCCATCGTCTCTACATCCAAGGAACATGGTATTGGCAACAAATGGGGATCTACGTGTATTCTGGTCTATAAAGTACAGTACCTAGGTCATAAAATTGTATCCAAGGACTAATACGTAAACCGGAACCCCGCCTGAGCCGCTGTTAGTCCACCAAAGATTGTCGAGGGATGGGTTAAGATGGCTTACTGTGTTCTCCAGAACGCCGGCCCTCTTGCTCTGGGACATGTTGGCGCGGTAAAAGTGCACCGAAAGAGCGGCAACGACAGAAATCATCACAATGTGCGACCTAGGCGTCTGTTAGCAAATGGCACAAAACTCAAAACCCCCAGGTAGACTTGCCCAATGGACACCCAAACAGCAGTGGTATAGGTTGGCGCCTCGAAATTCCGCACGATAAAACTTCCCGCGATACCACCAGCGCCGTTGAACATGGTGCAAGCCGCAGCAGTAAACACGCGCTTCCATTGCCTAAGGGTTACAGTTAGCTTTTGTTCCGTATTTTGAACACGGATTCCGAGTCTTCAACGTACCCGACAACGTTGTTCGCCTGGTAAGCCGTCAAGGCAGCCCAGTTTGCCACGTATGCCCCTGTCGCGAGGAAAACGCCAAAGTAGCGAGCCCCCGAGTTGCTAGCAAACCCCAGCACGCAAAACCCAGTAATGAGACAGACGGCATTGAACACGATGATGGGCGCCCGAATCTGGAGCCTGTCGGCGAACCACGAAGAGGCCAAGACGGGCACGACGGCATAGTAGTATGGCGGCGCCGACAAGATGATAGAGGCATTAGCCGAGTACCCCAAGCCGTTCTGCAAGATGATGGGCACGAAATAGGCGAGGGCAGTTGACACGATGTTCTGCATGAAGAACAGCGAGGCAAAAGCCCAGATCTTGAAGTCCTTGGCGTGGACCAGCACCTTCTTGAGCTCAAACTCCTGGGCGACAAGATCGCCCCGGTCCGACTCGATGCGCTTCGAGACGACGGCGGCCTCGTCGGCCGTCAGGAAGCGGAAGCTGTGGTGGGAGTTCTCGGGAAAGTCGACCATCCACCAGTACGTGGCCAGGCCGATGAGAGCGGTGCAAAGACCCTGCACGACAAACATCCAACGCCAGCCTTCGAGCCCGCCCCGGCCATCCAGACGGTTGAGGGCGTAGTTGACCAGGCTGCCGGTCGCGAGAACGAGAACCTCGCCGCTCTGCATGAAGGCGAACCGGAGCTGCTGCTCCCTCCGGGGGTACCAGGTGCTGATGAGGTAGGCGAGACCCGGAAAGATCCCCGACATGGCGGCGCCGAGGAGGATGCGCAGCACGATCATCTGCTGCCAGGTGCGGACGAAGCCGGTGCAGAGGGTGATGATGCCGAAGGCGAGGGTGATGGCGCTGAACCAAACACGGGGGCCGAGGATGCGCACGGCAATGGTGGAGGGTAGCTGGAACACGATGCTCGAGATGGTAAAGATGAAGATGGAGACGGAGAAGCGGTTCCCGTGGTCGAGTCCCAGGTCGCTCAGCATGGACGTGACCGCGGCGCTGGAGAGCACGCCGCTGTCGAGCAGATTGAGGCTGCAGAGGATGCCGGCAATGGTACACAGTCGCAGGTCCACCTTGCGGCGAATGCGGCGCCCGAGGGCGTCATCATCGGGGTCGTTGGCGGGGGCGGTGTTCACCACGACGTCTTGATCAACTTTCCAAACGGCCACGGTCTCGGCCTCGGCAGCGAAATCCCGGTCGGCGGGGTTCTCGGCCTGGTCTTGGCCTTTCGGTGTTTGCGGCGTTTGCGGCGTTTGCGGCGTTTGCGGCGCCAGCGACACGGACACGGTCGGCTCGACTGAGGGCAGCATGACTTCCCCGGTTCCCTGATCTGGGATTTCGGTCGAGTTGCCAGTACTATCGTTGTCGCTGTCAAAACATGGCGTGCCACCGAGCATCCGAGAGAAAGAGGATTAGGAAAGTCGGACTGGCCGTCGGGGTAGGGATGGTGGGGCCATCTTCACGCCCTCGGGTATCCATCGGCCTTGCCTCCGGGCCCCTTAGCCATAAATTGGCTGACAAACTATGCCTCTTCAATCAGGTAATTCTTGTCATACAACCCGATGGATGACTGCAAACGGCAGAACTGCAGGAGAGACGTAGTTCGGCGGTACTAACAACCGCTGTTCTCTCCTGTCGGGACTTTGCTTGTCCTGAATTAGTCACAGATGTCTGTCTGACTCTGCAAGGTCGGCTGGATGAGCACTCAGTCACATGCTTTGCTGGGAGCCCCACAACGTTGCTGCCACAAAGCGCCACAGTAAACAAACAAGCCACCCCCTGACCACCGAAGTATCTGGTCGGGCACAATGTCAAAGGGGTTGACAATGATTGCGGTAGAATACTCAATCAATATCCAAGATTGTGTTTTCGTATTCTCCTCGAGTTTGAGCTCCATGATACTTTCTGGGACAGCAAAACTCGACTTCCAGTCGATCTTGAAATCAGCGAGTAAGATGCATAACCCAGTTAGGGCACAAGAAACTGGCGATAAAACCAAGTGCAAAGTCTCAGAAATTCCACCGAAATTGAAACCCAACAAATCCCGAATATGAAATGGCAGGCCCATGGTTCCAGTGTCCATATCCCATCCCATGCAACCTGGAGCTTCCCACTCTTCCCGGGCCCTCTCGGAGCGCTGCATCTGTCCGGGAATATCATTGGACACGTGAGGAGGAATGGCGCCGCTCGCTATAGATAGGCGTTTTGTCAGTCAGGCCTTAGCCTTTTACATGGACCCAACATCGAGTGCGGGCATCCGATCCCAGTGAACAGCCACCACTTACGAAAGGAGAACGGCGCTGCGAAGACAACGCAGTCAGTGTAACAACGAATGCGGGTGTGTTTTGCTATCATGCGCGGCAAAGAAAGGGGGGCGCCAACTACGGAACAAAAAGCATCCTTTCCAGCCATCGCGCATCCAATCCATTCATCGGCTCGCGCGCCAACGCCGATGATGATGACGAAACACAGCCAATCTCGACAAACACCGGGCAATCTAATTCCAATCATCCACGTCAGAGGAATATTTTGGTCCAGGACAGCAACTCAACTGCATGCCCAACAAGTACAATACCATACGCTCAGCTTAGTCCACCCATCATACCGCCGAACTTGACGCCTGATATCAGGATGCTCAACTACATGTACAAGGAACAACTCCGTTGCACTCAACCCCCACTCAAACTCGGAAACCACCTCCAACCAGACAGACGACGGCCACCCCTCAGCCGAGCTAAGCAGTATTGATACAAGACTGCAGGCCCTTGTCACCCCAGTCCAAGATAAGTACCCCAACCGATATTTCCCACGAGCCCAACAACTACCCCAAACGAAACCCTTTCCCACCACGAACCCCTAGCCCTCTGTCCCAGCACCAGCAACACAAGCCTTAATCAATCACAACCACGCTCACGCTACGTCTCAAAACCAGACAGA
This sequence comes from Trichocladium antarcticum, assembly GCA_033297235.1. Lineage (NCBI taxonomy): Eukaryota > Fungi > Ascomycota > Sordariomycetes > Sordariales > Chaetomiaceae > Trichocladium > Trichocladium antarcticum. The sequence continues at coordinate 52,915 of MU853415.1, forward strand.
GCAGCCGGTGAGGCGAACATGGGGGAAACAAATAGAAAAAGAACCAGGCTGTGCATGCCAGGGCTGCGGTCAAATTGCTGCCCCTCCCAGACCAATATCAGACGCGAGGGCCTTTCTCTAACGTGTGGTCATTTTCACTCTCCAGGGGTACGGGAGGGAGTTGAGGGTTGTGTTAGGATTGTTGAACATAAGATGGCTAGTTGCGTAAGTGGACAGGGAAAGAGGTACGACGGGTAGGCGAGAAGTATGTGGGAATGATGGATATCAGATGATGGGTGAGACAAGGGTGACCAAGATGTTATAGACTTTAACCTTCTTCTGTAATCTGTCTGCCATATCTTGCACTGGCAGATACACTGGCAGATATTGGATATGCAATTTCTCAGAACTTGGTTTGGCATTGGAAATATACTGTTACGATAAGCTGCAAACTTACCGGTCTTTCGAATGTATTCAGAACTACTGAATGGTACGCCCGGGTTTGACCCGAGCCTTGCCTACTCCACCTCTCCTGCACCAACAGGTGCCCAACATTGGGTAACAGCAGGGACTGTCTGAGCAGGATTCTAACGCGGGCCAGCTTGCGGCCGTGCCGACCCCGCTGATGTTAACAGATTACTGGCTCGTCAATCCCAACTCTGTCAGTCTGCTGGTCTCCCGATATGTTGGTGTAATCAATGCCGACACAGACGTTGATGCCGACACGGACCAGTGTGCCTGTTTGCGTGACAGCTTGAATAGGGCTAATCGGAGCCGGAATCAACCTCCGAACCATTGGTGATTGTAAGGTAGCCTCATGCCGTTTTCCAGCACGGCGTTAATTCCCATGTGGCTCAGCGGTTAGTGGACGTCTTGGCAGCCGACAGGTGCCGAGTTCCGAAGGCCCTCGACAGGATTAATGTTGCGTGCCTGGGTGCCTACTGGTTAATGGAGGAGGCTTCTTCAGAGGACACATGGGGCCGGTATGTATGACTTCCTGCGCCAGGAGAACCGGGACGGCGCGACTTGGTTGGAAAATTCTGAAGGGTCGTTCGACCCGCTGAGAGTATCTGTAGTACATACATAAATTCGCATTTGCTGGGTTCTGTCGAGCAGCAACAAGTCCACCGCTAGATTGACGTTGTACAAACAGGAGAACTGGGAGACGGGTTTGGGGTCCAAGTTTGATTTTTGCGAGCAGAAAACGCAAGTCCGGCAGGTGACACGGCGCAACCCGTGATTCGCTGAGATTAGCCCCGGGTATGTCGGCCGAGGAGGTGATCGACATCTGGTCGGCACAGTGCGACTCATGCATCCGCTGGGGGGCAGGAAGAGAAGAATCCCATTGTCTTCCGTACTGAGCAAACGGGGGACCAAACGGGGTCGGCAGTGACCACCTTCGCGCCACTGGCGAGCCAACGAGCCAACATACCTCCATGATGGAATGATGGTATCCCGCGGCCGGCATTGGGGACCATCTGTTCCCCAGGGCGCGGGAAAATGTTCCTTGTAGGCGGTGAGCTCAACACTTCTGCGCTGACGATCGCACAACTGTCGACCGGAAGTGCGCAACCAATACCCGACTGCATTGATTCCGACTTCCAAGGTGTTTGCCATGGTCAATTTTGGTGGTTGGTTTTGCGGTCCCGACAACGTCTTGCATGGCCAAGACATCTGAATCAGGGTCTGTCCGTCTGGTCGTCATTGCACTAGAAGTCTCTGAACCGATGCAAGGTTTTGTTTCACCGGTCGCCCTACCGAGACAAGTCAGGTCAGCGCCCGGGGCGAAACGGTCAAGAAGCGGGAGGAACGTGATGACATACATATATAGGCTTACTTATGACATAGCCTTTGCCAGGGGGAGGCCGAACTTGGCTTTCGGACCCCTGACGACCAACCTTGTCCTCTGGATTCTCAGAACTCTCCGCGACACGTGAATATAGATATACACCATCCATCAAACACCCACAGCGGCTTTCCGTCTCATGATGGGGTGTCGCAGGTTGTTGGTCTGAATATCCGTATTTCGACTGCCCTAAGACACAGTGTGGATAACTCCTCCAGTTCAATAGTTGCATCTTCGACGTTTCTTATTCGCTGGTAGTAGCGGGGTAGATACCTACCACTATGCCAAATTAGGGAACGCCAGGGCTGCAGCTTGGTCATCCACCGCCGCGGGTTTTTCTCGACCCATCCATTCAGGTGGCACGGCTTGTGTTACTGAGGCAGCATGCGCCCGCCAGCGACACCTTGTGCAGCCTGATGGCCAATGGACTCGGACGGTTTGGAATGCGCAAGGCTATATACCGGTTTCATGGCCGTATTCCGGTTCCGGTTGGGAATGTTCAATTTAGATGCACATGTTTTCGATGCAAAGGTTGGGGAAGCGGGAAAGAATGCACTGTGTGCAGCGCGCAGCGCCGAAACGTGGTGTACCGTAGAATCTCGCGAAACTGGGATTTGCCTACTGCCGCACTAATGCCAGGATCCACAAAATCCCACGAATTGGAGCAACTTGCAGTCTGCCGAGCAGAACATTGAAGTCAAGAGGCAGACTAGCGGTGCCTTCAATTGGTGTGCTGTCGGTGGGTTTTGTGGATTTTGGCATTAGTGCCGCAGTAGACGCATTCCAGTTTCGCGGCGCATCGCTATTTTTGCTGGGAATCTCCCCCGATTTGCCATCATCGGCAACATGATGCCTGAACCCCTGTCGCCCATTTGCATTTCCGGGGTCCTGTGCAGACCCGCTCCAGGGAACCAATCAACACAGCACACTCTGGCGTCATGGTGCCGATCATAGGCTGCTCTCGCTGTATCCGGTGGCCTTGACCTGGTGGAACCCCTGCGCGAGGATGCACACGTGCGAGTGACTCGAGCCTGAGGCAGCCATCCCCTGGCGCAGACGTGCAGAGAAACGAGACATTCGGGAATAACGCCTTCCGGTACTGCGGCGGTGCCCGACCCGATCGTGAACGCTAAACCCGAACATGACTGATCCCGCAGCGCTTCATCGCAGTTGATGTTTCAGAATAATTCTTCTTTGGCTTCTTCCTCGCTTCGAATCGACGTTTACGTATACATTACACTGTATTCCACAAGGTTGCGCCTGTGCTGCGTGCTGCGGACTTTTGCGCCTTCCGCCGATCGACATCCCGTTTTCCGCAGAAAGCATCCCAAAACAAGTCCCGGTCCTCCACCTCCTGTTACCACACCGACGGGTGCTCTTCGCAACCAGTCACCCACCGTGTGCAGCAAGGCACAGCTTGCTGATCGCGGCAGCGGAAACAGGTCATTGTGAACCACCTCCTGACCAGCGAACCAGCCCCCGTCGACTGCCCAAGATCTCCACCTGCCGGTGCTGTCCCTCTGTCGGAATCCCTGGGATTCCGTGGCGCCTCCCGTTCACTGGTCGGCGTGCTCCGTAAACTGTCCGTTTTGCCCATTGGGTGACTGAAGTCCCTCGACTTGTGCTGGCCGTGGCCCCTGCCAGCCCCACGACTCTAACGACGAAAACCCGCGACCCTGACCCATCACTCACGGGCCACCACCGCCTCGTCTTTTGCGCTACCCCTCAGAGTTTCCGCTCCCAGATTTGCACCCTGCCTCCTCCTTCTCCCGCAACTGTCCGAAGCTCCCCTTCCGCCCGCGACCGCGACCCGCAACACCGACTATACACGTCCACAAACGGTCTCAGTCCCTGCGCCTCACCGAGCGACGGATGGTGGCGACAATCGCCTTGCTGGGTTGACGGCGAAAGGAGAAACTGGATATTTGCGCACATGATATTCACACCAGCACTTGCTCTTTACCAACAAATAGTTCACGTGCCCGTCTAAAGGCTTAATCGACCGACCGGTCCCGCCGCATCTACACCACACCAACACGAATCCATAATGGAAGACACCACGAGTCTGCACAAAGCAACAAGTCCAGACTGGTCAGATTCATGTTCAGGGACGTCACTCGACCAACCGATACAGGCGCCGATCCCCGTGCGTCCACCACTGCCGAGTCGCAAGAGCAGCGGCACAATGATCGTACCCCGCGACTCAGACGACGTGGGCCCGATAGAGCTGCACCTCGGGTCAAACGATGCGAGGGCCATGAGCCCCAGGAGAACAAGTGAGGATATCGAGAACCTGGGCAAGGAGGCGAAAGAGGAGTTGCAAAGGTGAGTTCGAGCCGATCGAGCGGTCACCGCCTGCCAGATACACCCGAGGGACAGCGAGGGAATGAGGATATGGCCAGCTAACTCTGGCCAGACATGCCAGAGCGCTGCAAGACTCGCTTGTTATGCTCTTCAATCGCATAGAAGCGGTGAAGGAAGAGCACGACAAGCTCGACAACCACAACAAGTTTCTACAAAAGTACATCGGAGACTTGATGACTACGAGCAAGATCACGGCATCCAGCAGCCGAGCCAAGAAGTGACACCCCAGATGCATGTCATGCTGGTTCTTGGGGAGGTGGGGGTGGGATGGTGGAGGGAACGGTGTTAGATGGAAGGTCGGATACAAACGGACGCAAGGGATCGAGGGTATGGTAACCGATCATGGGCCCTCGTCGACCGCATTGAAGGAACCGAAGCTCCAACACACAACCGGGAGTTTGCGGGACCATCGCACCGCCGCCGATACTATTTCACCCATCACACCCGAGGAAACGACGGGAGAGGGGGGTGGGGGAGGCTCTAGCGGGTGATGACCAAAGACCATCAGCCTTGGAGTTTGATGCTGGTTGCGTCGATTGGCACGGAGCCCCCTGGACCACCAACGTAGGGCTCTTCTGAACGCAGGAGTCCGACGCATTTTCTTACTCGTCGCAGTTGCACCGGGGATGCGAGACTGGAGTTTATAGTGCGCGCAAGCAGAGTTGATACTGACAGGAGCGCTTATACCACTGCGCAACTCGCATCGGCGGGGTTTGGAGCACAGAACATCCACCTTGGCGCGGCTTCAATGGGCAGGACAGCGGGATATCTCGGGCGAACGATGGAACTCAGCGAGCGGGATTCCGGAGGGAAAGCATTTGCGCTACTACATTACAGGCGTCGAACGGAAGGACTGCTCTTTTCTTAATGGGGTGTGGATGGAGTTGGCCCTCAGCCGCAACCATCGTTGCCCGCTTTCAGGCAGGGTTGTAAATAGGAAGCATGTGCAGCAACTTGCCAAGACGACAACAAGCAGCCCGGTGCTTGCCTGTTTGCTGACAGGATCGGACGACCGCAAGCTCTGAGTCGGGTGCGAACGTCCCTTTTGCCACAGCGTCTCAGCGTTCGGGGAAGTCTGCGCCGCGGTTCATGGGACCTGCCATGTCTTCCGCCTCCCGTCTCTCGCCTCCGAACTGACGTCAGCGGGTCCAGGCTGGGATTCGGGCCAACAGCAGCCTTGCCTGCCGATCAATTCATGCCTATTGCATTGTTGCCGACGGGATGGATGTGCATTCCTCCTCCCGCTTACCTGTCCAACCGCCTATGTAACGGAGCAGGCTGGGGCGCCCGGAATGATGGAATCATTTGCCAACAGTCAGCTTTGAAGAAGCTCCATGATAGTTACACTGCAACCGCAAGCTCCCATTCCATCGCCTGCGGCATGTCCGGGTCTCTTGCAGTCACCCAGCGCAGGTGCATCCACAGATTCCACACCCACCCGCATGCAGTGGGCCGGTGATGCAGCGAAGGGAACATTCAAGAAAGCATTTGTTGGTCAAAGGTGACCATTGACTAAGCCCCAAGTAATACGATATGGGTGAGCTTACAGAGCATGTTATGCATACCCTGTCATCACTCCCTCAAAACAAAGCCCGTGTGGCGCAATTGGTTAGCGCGTCAGACTTTTAATCTGAATGTTGCGAGTTCGAGTCTCGCCATGGGCGCTTGGTATTCAGAGGCTGATGGATATTTCATTTTATCCTTTTGGTGTTTTCCTGCCGATGGGTTTTGCGTCGGATTTTCTCCTCCGACCTCATGTATGGGAGCACCCTGCGCAACCCTCACGCAAGGCTATATGATCTGGCATCGCTAGCTGGGATCTATCGTTCCCGCTTCTGAGGCAACGGAATACGCTACTGTTTGTACATTTTAATTCTCTTTTAGCGTTGGATTGTGTTTCGCATTCCCCTCCGTGAAACTTGGGCTGCAGTCGCAGGACGGCGGCCATGACCCGGGTGACAATCCCGCATGCTGCCAACGTAAAGAATGAGAAGCAGTTGTATCGGAGCAACGATGCGGCTGGTAATGCGAACAATTCCCACTTATTTAATTTCGTATTCCCTCAAGAATGGAGAATTGGGGCTGTGGTGGTTGTTGACGGAATGGAAATAGTTGCACCAGTTGAGCAAATAGATTGGCTTTGAGTTTACCAAGAAGAGGGGGGGTTTATACCTCCGACTATCGGACACCGATGACGCCAAACCTCTTGTGTAAAGCGTCTTGAGACGTGGTTGCCGTTTCGATAGACTTTGCCTCTGGCCAAGACGGAAGCCGCGATTTGTTCTGCACATGCATACCAAGTCATCTCTTGGCGGCGAGCACAAATACCAAGTTCTCAAGTCCCGCGAACTATTAGAACATCCGCATGGGGCAAAGGATCTCGTCGAACCGCCGAGGTTCCCAACTGTCAAAACTCGGAAGACTTTACCCTTCCCCTTTCGAGCACTGGAGGTAACCAACAAATGACGGAACCAGATGCATGATGCACCTAGCACAAACACCACAACCTGTCCTTCATCATGAGAAATCAGGTTAAAGTCCACTCGCTGTTTAGCTTACATGATGCGAATTGACTTCCTGACTACTACGTCGTCGGCAGCGGACAGGGGTTTCTAGAGACAGGAGGATCGCGGCGAAAGGTGAAGGTGCGGGTACACGCTGCGGTATGGTAAGTTATGTATCCGTATGCAGTCTCTGAACCTACAGGGGGACCCTTGCAGCGCGGATGTTTTGATCTAATCTGATTGATCGATGCTCAAGATGGAAGCTCGCGGCGATATTTCCGGTTTCCACCGCCAAGCCCCGCCGGGCCCGCAGTGAGGACCACCTGGCTCATGCTCACCAGCGTCGTTCTTTTCGCGCGATTTCCTCGCGCAGCACGTCGCACTCTCTACCCCGCCGCTTCCGCCCGAACCAGCATTGCAATTGCGATTGAAGACTGGGGAGAAGGACCAAAGACTGCTGAGGGAAATGCCGGTTGCGGATGAGGGGCGCCTGCACGGTCGAGATGGGAATGGCAACGCAGACGCCGCGACTGCCGAGCGACAGCCGCTGTTAGCTGGTGCCGGGCCCGGCCCTGAGGATGGCGAGGAGACGGCTGTTGGCGGTGCCCGGGGGACATTTAGGCGCAACCTCGGCACGGTCGAGGCGTTTGCCATCGTCATCAGCATCGTCATCGGCAGCGGCGTCTTCACCTCGCCTGGGCCCATCGACACGAATGTGCCGTCGCCGGGCGTCGGGCTCTTGGTCTGGCTCGTTGGCGGAGTCCTGGCCTGGACAGGGGCCAGTACTATGGCCGAGCTCGGCACGGCGATTCCAGGGGAAGGTTGGTCAACCGGCGGGGGGCGGTATGCGCCGAGATGAAGCGCGGTTGCTGACGGTGCTGCAGGCGGGGTCCAGCCCTACCTAAAGTACATCTACGGGGATGTCGCCGGCTTCTTAGCCGCTTGGACCTGGGTGGTTGCCATGATCCCCGCAGCGCTGGCCATCATGAGCATCGTCTTCGTCGAGAGCATCTACTCCGCCTTGGGTGTCACGGGCCAGGGTGACGGGATCGAGCACAAGCTACTGTCCATCGCGGTTTTGGTCGTCATCGGTCTGGCCAACTCCATCAGCACCAAGACAAGCACGCGGCTCAACAACTTCTTCGTCGCAACCAAGTTTACCATGATAGCTGCCGTCGTACTGGCCGGCGTCGTCGTGGTCATCCTCCAGCTGGTCGACCCAAATAGGGAGGTCGGCGGACGCGACTGGGCTAAGAAGCCGTGGTTTGGGTATAGGGACAGCATCAGCCCTGGCGGGGCCATCACACACTGGGCAGGGATGAGCCAGTGGGACATGTTCGGACACCTTTCAGCTGCTCTCTATGCGGCCTTGTGGGCGTATTCTGGATGGGACAAGGTAAACGAGACAGCCTCTCCTCTCGCCACGGCTTAGCCATGCTGACCACAATGCAGCCCATCTATATCTCGGCAGAGCTTTCGGCCCCGGCCCGTCAGTTGCCACTTGCGATCAACACCTCCCTCCCCTCCATCATCATCTGCTTCATCACCGCAAATGCCGCCTATTACATCCTGTTGCCATGGGACGTGGTTTCGACAACAGATAGCGTGGCAGTGGTAGGTCCTTTACGCTGCGCCTTCATAGTCACGCCTATTGTTAACGAATTTGCCTAGACTGCCATCACCCAGCTTCTCGGCCCAGCCTTCGGCGTCATGGCGGCCATATTCATATGCCTGGTTGTTGCAGGCTCACTTCTCACAAGCTCCTTCGTTGCCGGTCGCATGACCGTTGCTGCCGTGGGCCAGAACTGGCTTCCGCGGATCTTCACCGTGGTCGGCCGCGTTGGTACAGAGCAAGAGAGCTCACCAGTGGGCCGTCAGAAGATATCCGATTCCGACGCGCCTATAAACGCCATCATTCTATCCACGATTCTCTCGGCCTTGTACGTCCTGCTCGGAAACTTCCGCGCTCTTCTCACCTTTAGCGGCCTGGGAGAGTACACCTTCTTCTTCCTTACCGTTCTCGGTGCCATAATTCTACGGTACCGTGAACCGAATCTTGAGAGGCCTTACAAGCCCTCCGTTTTGATACCCATCACCTTTGCACTGGTGAGCGGGTTTGTGGTTCTTCGTGGAGCAACGTTTACGCCTTGGCTAGCGTTAATCCTGGCTGGACTGTGGGCTTTGGGGCTGGCATTCTATTGGAGCAGGATATGGTATCAGGGGCGAGGATTTGAGTAACTCGTTGTTACCCGCTGTCCTATTTCTCTTTGCTTGCGCGCCTAGCCGTGCTGTAATCAATCACGACACAATTTGAGGGTCGGCGTCGTCATAAACCCCTTAAATTCGTCTTGGGTATACATTTGCCTTCCAGCTTCGGGAACACGGCAATTGGGTATGAGGAGGAGCCGACTTGGCCTAACGTCATCCAAAACAAGGCCTGGCATCAGCTCGGCCTGGAGCAGGGCGGCTTGGTGATGAACTGATCATGGCGCCCGTGGTGAAAGTCCTGCCTCCATCGCCGTCCCTCATCAGTATGTTGTCTCATGGGTATAAAATGGGCGTTACAGCGGACGTGGAGCCGAGCCCATAGTAGTCAGTGGCTTGTGAGTACGTGGGCATGGCGGGCTGATAAGGAGATGGCAGTGCAGCCAGTGCTCTGAACTCTGGTTGAGCAGACGTTAATCCACTGGGCGGTATACCTCTCCTCTAACCAGAGCCATCTGCCCGGCATCTTGGTAAACTAAATACGATATTCGCACAAGGTTTGTATGGGAGAGGACTCAGGGGCAACAGAACAGGGTTAGGGTTTTTATGCTTACAACCCCTGAAATCGGCTAGCAGATGTAAATACCTTTTTTCTCCATCACTATCAGGACTCAAGTAAGTCAGTACAATAAAGGAAACTATGTAAAGACATAAAAAGACATTTCCCGGCACCAGATATCGAACCACATATCTACTTACACCTTTCAAATACCCGATTGAGCTACACGACAGATAACTATTATGTGCTTTTGCTCCGTGGTCTGTTTGGTGGGTCTCATTCGGTGTCGTCCGGAATGGCGGGGTTGTTGGGGTTGGCCTGTGCAGTTCCCGGTCCCCCGGCTTCTCGGTAATCATTAGCCTGGATTCTGGAACGCCCAACAATAGTTCATTCTCGAAGGGCGTCGCTGTCATTTTTAACTCCCGGCTGTGTAACATCCATAAACCCCGGTTGTCAAAAACGGGCATCCAACGTCATCACAGCATTTTTAGGCCCTTTGACGGCCGTTTGAGTTCATGTCCATGTCTCTCCCCGCCCTTCCGCGTCGCGCCGCTTACATTACGCTCAACGCTCCACTGCGACGGAACGCCCTCTCCCTGTCCGAGCTCCGGTCCCTCAGGGATCAGATTATCAAGCACAACACTAACCCGACGACCGGCCGGGCGCTGTTCCTGCCCCCCTTCAAGCCATCCCATCTCTCTACGCTCGAGCAGTCGCATGCAAAACTCACATCGGCACCGCCCGAGCATGACGACTACAGCTGGCTAATCTCCTCCCGCGCCTTTGCCGCCGAGCGCGCCGGACTCCCCTCCGTCCTCGTCCTCGCCTCCGACGGCCCTGTATTTTCCTCCGGTCATGACCTGCGCGAGTTGCGAGCCCTGGCCCCGGCGCAAGTATCCGAAACCTTCCGGCTCTGCGCCGAAGTCATGTCGCTGATCCGGCGCAGCCCCGCGCTCGTCGTTGGCCGGATCTCAGGATTGGCTATTGCAGCTGGGTGTCAGCTTGCGCTGACAACCGATTTGCCGATTGCACATGCGGATTTGGTGCGGTTTCGGCTGCCGGGCGCGGGCCTGGGCTTGCCGTGCTCAAGTCCGGTCGCAGCGGTGAGTCGGAAGTTGGGGAATACAAGGGCGTTTCGGATGCTGGCGACAGCAGAGGAGGTGGGAGTGGAGGAGATGGCGGATGTGGTGAGGGTTGTGCGGGGTGGGGACGGGCCCGAGGAACGGGTCCGGGTGCTGGATCGTGAGGTGTGGGGAACGGTGGAGAGGTTGACCGGCATGTCTCCGCAGCAGAGCGCCATGTCGAAGTGGGCTTTTTGGACCCAAGCCGGGCTGACAGGTGGGAGCTATGTCGGCGCTGATGGGTTGGAGGTTGCGGGTAGCGGTGGAGATGGGTATCAGGATGCGGTAGAGTGGGCAGGCAGAGTTATGGCATTGCATGCGAAGAGCGAGGATGCCCAGGAGGGGATGGATGCGTTTTTGGAAAAGAGGGAACCTGTGTGGGCTGGGTTTGGTCAACAATAACTCCATGAGTTTCAGACTCACTGGGCCCTGTAAAATGGGTCATGACATCCCATGTGTTGTGTGACGAAAGGGTGTCGGCAACCTGCCTTCACTTGTTCGCAACTCGCACCTCGAAGGTTTGCGGTAGGCAACCCCGACACGGCCCCAGAAGGATGAAAGAAGCGGGACCACATCCAGAAACGGGGAGAGATGAACATCCAAGCGGACTCATCATTCAACGTTGAGATAGGGCTTCTCAAGAGCAAGCGTTCGAGGAGTGGAGTTAGTATGGCAGTTTGCTGTTAGGATGTACTTGCTAGAAGTTCCGCACTCACTCAACAACACAAACTGACAGGATTGGATTGCAAATACTGGCCGTAGTTAATAGCACTCTGCGCTCTTGCTTCCAGTAAATCTTGGCGAGGAAATCAACGACACACCCTTCCCGGCTTTAGTAAATTCGCCTCCCCTTAATCACCACCTCCTAGCGAATTCGCTGCCGCAGCATCCGGGTAGAAGAATGCGGCCAGTGCGATGATGGTATACCCAGCGCACAACAAAGCCCCTTCCAAATAGTTACTCCTCCCATCCAGCACCAAAAAGTTGACTATAAACGCGCTGACAAACACACAAACTGTCTCGAAGAGCGTAAAGAACAAACCCATATCCTTGCCCATCGCCCACCCAAGAATCACCACGAGCGGCGTGACAAACAGCGCAATCTGGATGCTGCTCCCCACCGCCACGCCGATCGCCAGGTCCATCTTGTTCTTCCACGCGACGCTGACGGCCGTGACGTGCTCGGCCGCGTTGCCCACGAGCGGGAGCAGGATCAGGCCGATGAAGGCTTCCGAGAGGCCCGGGTCGGCGGCGACGAGGTTGTCAATGGACGAGACCATGAAGTTGGCGCAGATGGCGATGAGGGCCGTGGAGATTATGAGGAGGAGGGCGGCGGTTGTGTGGGATGTCGGGTGCACCTTGTCCACTTCTTCCGCTTCGACGGCTTGGCCTCCGGGGGAGCGCTGTGGGTTGGTGCCGATTGGTACAGGGATGATGGGCAGAATATCGTGGTGCCTGAAATGGTGGGCGAGGGGTTCAGATGCCGCTCGTCGGATTCCGGGGTGTGGGATGGGGGGGTGGGACGTGAAGACATTCGCGATGGATGGACGGAGGGTGAGAATGGAGCGCGGCCTCGGCTGGGGTGGTTCTGATTGCGCTTCCAGGGCAGAGCCGGCCGCAAAGTCGGCGCGTCCTGTCTCCTGGCTGGGTAGGTGTTCGGGTGGAGATGGGTTCGTTTCGTGAGCCCTTGTACCTCGGTTGCCCCCTGGGCTATGCCGCCTGTGGTGCCTTGAGGTGTGGGGGTGTTTGTGATGTTCGCGAGCCGGACGCGATATCTTCTCCACTGCCTCATTGGTAGTGTCAATAGTAGGGGCTGAGCAGACGGGCACGATGGCATCGACACCCTCCATAGGCCCTACACCAGCAAGTCCTGACGAGACAGGGGATGCGGCAACCGTATCAGAACCCTCGATGGTAGGTTCCCGCTCGGAGGGATTGAAGTAGTGTGCCGCTGGCCCTGGTGCCGTTTCTCTTTCGATAACGTGCTGCGGAGTCGAAACATACATGTAAGAGTGCGTTTTGAGCTGAAACACCAGGTAAAGTAAGTAGACGAGCAGAATGATGACGCTCGTCCCTCGGCTGACTTGAAGCACCTTGTCGTTCGCTGTTGTGGCGTCGCTAAACGAGGCATGGAACGCCGTCGGCAGCAGCAGGCTTGTGACGCTGAGGGCGAGCAGGCAAGCACTCATCTGCGTGACCGTGCTATTATACACCTGCTCCCTGTATCGAAGACCGCCGAGGAGGAAACACATGCCCAAGATCAACAGCAAGTTGGCTAAGATAGAGCCCACAAGCGACGCCTGGACAATGCGAATATGGTTTTGAATCAGGGCGATTCTGGATGCAGTCAGCCAGTCTGCCCGATACACAGCGGATAAATATCGTACATGAAGATGATGAGCTCAACAGCATTTCCGAACGTCACATTCAGCAAGGCTCCAACTGTGTCACCCAGTCGACTAGCCACACTCTCGGTTGCATGGCTGAGAAGGCCTGCCAGGGGAACAATCGCAACAGCGTTCATGGCGAATATCACTCCGGCGGGCATCTTGGCGAAGTCTGCCATGTTGAATCAATATCTGCTGCTTTGTTTTCACATGGAAGTACAACTGGCAAAGTAGATATAGAACTCACGGACGGCAATTCCCACTGGAACGAAGACAAGCAGAACGTTGATGATGCTCGAAACCAAGATGGCCTTGGCCGTGAGGACGAAACGCATGATTACATGTTTCGGTTCGGGTATTTGGTTGCCATTCGCAACTTGCAATGATTCATCCGAGGGTACCGCTGGGCTCAACGGCGATGGGGCCGCGATCCTCGGGTCCGAGGTTGCTGCGACCGGGGCGAGGGGTGACGGGCCATGGGCTTTGGCCCGGGCCCACGTGCGGATGCGATCTGTAATGGGATCAGTCTAGGTGCCTATCAATCGACAACAATCGTTAACTAAGAACCGAGAACCACACTTACGCATGCGAGGATTGCGGCGGTAGATGACCAGGCGTGGCTTCCAAGACTTGTTCCTTGCCGATATTAACAACCCGTTTTTGATGCGGTAACTGGTAAAGCCGAGCGGCACTGCGCAAGGAATTGGGTGATGTCGGCTCGCTAGAGAAAATAGAGAGTGGTTTGGGATTCCAATGACAAAACGAAGTTGCCTGGCAGATAGCAACTTCTGATTTGTGATACCATCCCAACTCTTGCGCCTTGCTTCCTGTGATGGGCGATAGTTGCGTCATCCGCAATCACAACTAAGGTAGGGCAAGACAGAACTACGCATTAAGCAAGACGATTCTCCGATTCCCGGTTGCAGGTGGTTAGAGCTCAGGTCTTGTCGACTCCGTTAAGATGATTGCGAAACCCCGTGCCCCCGTTGCACATGGCAGATCCGGCAGCTGCCAATCACGGTTGACTAAGATGAAAATAAGTTTAAATAACATCTAGCGTACTGAGTCTTCCAAACGAAATCATAAGGAAACGTAAACAGAGAACATACTCGGATTCATATCCAGCCCAAATCCAAATCCCCGGCTTTGCGTATCCACGTTAATTCATCACATCATCAAGATATAACCCCACACATTCGTCACCCCAACTCTCCAAGCTGTCAGTCCGAATCGTACCCTACTGGTGGACAGCAGCCATCACAACAGTCGCAGCAAACCAAGCAGCAGCAGAAAGCGCCGCAGAACCACGGCCAGAAATGGCCGGGCGCTTGTCGCCTCTGCTTCTCCACGACTATGACGCGGGTGGGCGATGGTGAGACAGGACGCCGTCCCTCGGCCTGAATTACGATGCCGCTACACCGCGATGGTGCGTGATAGGCCCGGGGAGGTGGTCTGGAGCTGCAATTCCACCCGGGTCAGTAAAAGATCAAATATTTTGTCAGCGGCCGCTGGACCAGGCGACAAGGCCGTGATGGAAGGACAGGCTTCAGTCTTCGCTCGTAACACATGGGAACACATCGACATACTAGTACTGAGGTTGAGGTTCTGTCTCATAATAGTAGACCATGGTCGGCTTTTCGAGATTGGTCCCCCGTCCTGATGCGCAGTGTCCGACGGACGGGTGCTCGAGGGGTGGTCGTCGAGTCGGCCCCACAGCCCACGCAACTGCCAAGACGGCAATCTGACTATCACCCCACTTGGTGAGGGGCAATCGGCAAGGCCAATTGACGACCTCGGTCGGTGGAAACAAGAAACAAGTCCAATTCGACTAGCAACGGGCCGGCCGTGTGTGAAACCGGCGAGTCGACCGTGTGGATGCGAGGGAAACACTGCACAATGACGCGCAGGTATCGCTTGTCAGGCAGGGCGGGTGCACAGTCGCGCAATGGGTGACACAGGTCCGTTCGTTGAGGTAGTAGGCTCGTAGGGTCGGAGGCAGGTGTTGGCCGGGAATCTTCGACGCGAGGGGCTGGCCTTGTGGATTATATAGTGTTTCGTTTCAATTCCGTCTTGAATGGGGCCGGGCACAGCCAGCCTGGTTTCAGGCCTTTTCCCGCCATGGTGCGGGTGCTCAAGGCGGGTTACGGCACTATACGGCACAGCCCCCAGGCGGCTAAATGAATGGGCAAGAGGTGCTTGGCAGTGGGGGCCCGTCCAACTGCGTGCTCGCATCAAATGTCAGCACTTCGGATCCGCGCCGATTGCCTGCATGCTTATTAGTACTCGAGAAACTGGGCAAAACAGATGTTCTCGTGGCTTGGAGAGAGCGAGCCGAGTGAAAATACTGCTTCCTCCCGATTGCCGCGAGAAAGGGCACCGAGTTCGTGTGAGAGCTACAGCATGCTCTGAAGACTCCCGCCTACCAGCGCAAATTCGGGCCGGTCCTGTGAAATATAGCCTACTTTCATGGAAAAGCGAAGGCGGCAAGGCTGCCAACATCGTCCGGAATTCGATTTGATCAGATGGGGCCGTTCGAGAGTACCATGCGACAAATGCTTACAGTTTGGCGCTCAAGATGCATCCATCCATCCGCTGATCAAAGTGCATTTCCTGAATGATCCCCGCTACCCCAGCCGCGTCGCGTATTGCGGGGTGATCCCCGGGAGAGTGGGTCCGGCGCGGGGCCCGGTCGGCACCCCGTTTCAGGGCAAGAATAGGAATCAGTGGAGGTCTAGGGCCGGCCCGGCCGGGAAGCGGTGGTTCTCGTCGGAACTCTTTCTGCGTCAAATGCTATGTCGGCCACAAACACTTCTCAATTGCTGGCCGTGAGGTCTCACAACAGGTCCGGGACACCCGTCAGTCGACTCCCATTTCAATGGCTTCTCCCACCTCAATTCTTTGGCCGTCCCTCGGTAACCATTGACCGTCATATTAGCCGCCAGAGCTAATCACAGAACGCCACCAAACTCAACACGCGCCTTTTTGGGTCCAGGGGCCGAATAACCTCACACGATGGTTGTTCCCGCGGTCTTGGCAACCGTTGCTGCCTGTGGTAGCATCGTGACGTCCATCAAGTCGAGTTGGGAGCTCCGCCGGATGATCAAGAGGAAGGCCGAGGCAAAAGAGTCCGACGAGGAGGCACCATACATCTTCCGCAGGCTGCGCCGGGCTTACTACGACGGGCTTATGGGCACCCAGGAATACGAGCAGTGGTATGAGAAGTTCTTGGTGGCCAAAGTCGAGAAGGACTGTGAGTTGTCATACCGCGGCACAATTGATTCCCCAAGGGTTGGAAAGCTAATGAGCCCCGGGGTTAGTATCCGGAATGCGTAGAATCCGTGCGCATCTAAGGATCCTCGAAAACGGTGCACCACTGACAACCGACCACCGCTCAAGGGACTGTGACCAGAGCAGGCGGCACTCGCGGCACTCTGTCTCATGTGGCGGCGGCCTGGATTGGAGGAAGGGCGGGGGCAACCTGGAGTACCACCCGGATCGCCAAGAAAGGGTTGGCGCGCGTCCCGACCAGTTCATTCGTCTGGACCAACAAGCCACATATAGTAACAGCCGTTCGTCGTCGTCGTCGAACACCTCAAGGTCGCAGAGCTCTTCCGACCGGTACAAACCTAGAGGCCGACCGGAGAGGCGCTATGATAGTTATGAGAGCGGCGACAGCAGCGACTATTCTTCAGAGAGGAGACGCCCTCGCGGCAGAAGCTTGAACAGGTAGAGTTGAACTTGTGTGTCGGTGGTGTTGGGCGAGCGAGGCTGGGACAGGCGGTTTAGTCGGGTCTAGCCTTTGGACCAACAGTTTTGGGATATGGGGTTTTGCGCCTGCGTTTTGTTGTTTTTGTATCAGCATGTTAAATTTCGCCCTACCGTCAAATTGATGACACGCATCTTCTGCTTGAAAGTTGTTGTTGGGCAGTGGATTGGCCAGAGCCCAAGCCCCTGGAGTGCTTGGCATCGGCTGGTGGGGTGGGGGTTCTGCAGCGCTTCACCGCCAAAGTTTTCCACCTGTCCCGCACTGAACCAAGTTAAGACCATCACAGCACCGACATATTAGAGTCCCTGTACAATCCAAATATGGCTACCGTATTGCCGCCCCCGTCGAAGAGGCAGAGGAGAGAGGAGATCGAGCGCACAACAACGCAACAAGATGTCGCCCCGCTACTGGCGACCGACCTTGGGTCGTTCAAGGCCAACTTCGTCGACAGCGATGGCAACCAGATGGCCGATGTGATTGAGATCAACTTCGCCGACGCCACTGAAAAGAACGTTTCGACTCTCCTCAACACGTTACTGGGGAGGGTAAGCTTTGTCTGTGGCTGTCATTCCGTTTATAGTGCTGATCAAGTTCTTTTAGGACAGAGAAGACTTCACTCCGTACCGCTTTCGCATCCACATCCCCGGCAAGGACATCATAGTAGACCAATACCCTACCGACTTGCTCGGCCTGCTTCAGAAGCATGGCGTTACAAATCCCTTTGAGTATGTCTACATGTGAAGCTTCCGGTGTTCTGTCTCTGGGTTAACAGCCCGGCCAGGACAACAATCACGCTCAGCGCAGAGCCCCAAGCCGTCTTCAAAGTCCACGCCGTCTCGCGCCTGGCGCATCGCATCCCTGGCCACGGCCAACCGATTCTCGCCTGCCAGTTCTCCCCGAAATCGTCTGGCCGTCTGGCTACCGGAAGCGGCGACAACACTGCGCGCATTTGGGACACAAACTCGGGCACCCCGAAGCACACACTCAAAGGACACACTGGCTGGGTGCTGGGAGTGAGCTGGAGCCCTGATGGCCAGCACCTCGCAACATGCTCCATGGACAAGACGGTGCGGATATGGGATCCCGAGACGGGGAAGCCGTTTGGACCAGACCTGAAGGGCCATGCCAAGTGGGTCATGGCCGTTGCGTGGGAGCCGTACCACCGTGAGTTTCTACCATGCCGGGTCGTATTGTGTTGATGCTTATACCCGTCTTTAGTCTGGCGAGATGGCACTGCTCGCCTTGCGAGCGCAAGCAAAGACGGCACTTGCCGGATATGGCTGGTAAACTCTGGCCGTACAGAGCATGTCCTGAGCGGCCACAAAGGTTCCATCAGCTGTGTGAGATGGGGCGGTACTGGCCAGATTTACACAGGGTCGCACGACAAGTCTGTTCGAGTATGGGATGCTGTTCAGGGAACCCTGGTGCACAGCTTTACCTCGCATGGCCACTGGGTCAACCACATTGCGCTCTCGAGCGACCATGCCCTCCGGACTGGGTATTTTGACCACACCAAGGAGGTGCCCGAGACCGAGGACGGCAAGCGGGCGAAGGCGCTAGAGAGGTTTGAGAAGGCAGCCAAGATCCAGGGCAAGGTCGCGGAGCGGCTAGTTTCAGCGAGTGAGTAGACATCTTGCATCGTCCCTCGCACACACTAACAAGAGACACAGGTGATGACTTCACCATGTATCTGTGGGACCCGACCAACAACGGCAACAAACCCGTCGCAAGACTACTGGGCCACCAAAACAAGGTCAACCAAGTACAGTTCTCACCGGATGGGACCCTCATCGCCAGTGCTGGATGGGACAATCACACTGTTCGTTCTCCAATCCACAAATCTCCCGACCAAAGTTAAGTAACTGACTCAAATAACACAGAAATTGTGGAATGCCAGAGATGGCAAGTTCCTCAAGAGCTTGAGGGGGCACGTTGCGCCGGTAAGTTACGCAACAATTATGAGCACTTACTTTTACTGACATTGGGGCGACAGGTCTATCAATGCGCATGGTCTGCCGACAGCAGACTCCTTGTCACAGGCAGCAAGGACTGCACCCTAAAAGTGTGGAACGCGCGGAGCGGAAATCTCGCAATGGATTTGCCAGGCCACGAAGATGAGGTACGCAAAAGACGGGAACCCGGGTGCATTTCCGACACGGCTGACATAAATTCTTCAGGTCTACGCCGTGGACTGGGCGGCCGACGGGAAGATGGTAGGCTCCGGCGGGAAGGACAAGGCCGTGCGGACGTGGAGGAACTAGTTGTTGTTTTGTACATACAGGAAGGACGGGAGCCGATGATACCCTGCCAATGCACGTACGAGACTTCATTCGATGAGATGCGACCCCCCTGGATTCTCATCGATCGTGAAGTTGGCCTTGCAGCCGGGGATCGTGACGCGAACGGAGATGGTTGAGCGACTCCGCAACAGGAAAGCCGGCGATGGGTCAGTATCTGCTCGCCATCCCTGAACAGGGGAGACGTAATGGAGCTATGAGGTTAATATACATAGCTCTCATTGCGCCGCGCCCGCAGCCGCGATGGTCGGATCCTGCGTGTGTGTGCACTAACTATTTATTAACCTCGGCATATGTATGTATGTATGGTGGATGGATGGTCGGCGGAATATCCGTACCATCCATCCATCCAGCCTCCACGGCAGCCGCAAGCGAGGGGTATCATCGGATGCCTGGCTGTGTCGTCTCCAATTTCCCTGCGCCGGTTACTCTGAACAAATTATCTCCCATGTCAGGATCACGAGCCCCACCACCGCGGCCGGTCGGGCGGCAACGGCGGTCCCCTTTTCAGGAGTTTCTGGGACTTGGGGGTAGTGTGATACTAAGGGAACCGAAGCGGCATTTTCTCTCAACGGCCTGGCCACGGCCGGGAGGCCGGTTACGGCTGGCGCTGAGACGGTAGCATCCTGAGGTGGCTACCTACCCCCGGCAGATTTGGGGGCCCGCTCGGGCCACAAACTTCACCTGTCCTGCGGTACACGGTACACGTGTGGTACGGGATGTACAGAGTGTGTGTAATGAGGTATTGTTTGGTTTCACCGAGGCGTCACCGAGAAGAAGCTCACCGCGCAGCTCAGCTCATGCTACATAGACGGACCAAGATTGGTGAAGGTTGCGGGGAGAAGGCTGGCTGGCATTGCCACGGAGCCACGCTCAACAATGCAACGGGATGGGCCGGCTGCTTACCTGCAAGCCGTGCTTGCTTGGGACATACGCGGGCCGTCCCATGCTGGAACACCTCGTGGGCGTCGGGGTCGAGCGGAAGCATCATTGTCTGTTTATATATATTTTATTTCCATTTTCTAGAACAATCCTCGCAAGTTGCACGATGTCTGGCATTGCTTGGCTCTGGAAGATTTTCGTTTGCGAGGGGAAGTGAACCTTGGACCGGAGATGGAGGTCCACTTCGGCCGCGACACCCGGTTGCGGCGCAGGTTCGGCCATTCTCAGGTCCGCGTCTGCAACGCACAGTCAACTTCCACAACCACATCTTCCAAGGAAATGGTGTGTGAGGTGGCTAGATAGTCCGTCTAATTCGAGCTATTTCACGCGCCGCGATAGAACGGCCGGGGCAGAGTTTTCGTGTTGAAACAGGGCAAGGTGTCAGTCTGTTGATGTTGCAGTAGGAAGTTTGCCGTCACAGAAAAAGTTTGCGCATGAGATTTTGAGTTTAGCCTATCAAAACCCCATATCCTTTCGGGAGATGTCGGGTCGATGCGACAGCTTGACGGCTGGTCCCATGTGGCTGGGTTTGGTGAATCATTGACAATTGCTGGCTGGCTGGCCTGTGCCCTCGAAAATTTCATCGCTTTCCAATTGCCAAGCCTGGTCGGCGGCGAAGTGGGTGTGAAAGCGACCGACATTGATGAAGCGCTGAAGCACGTTTCCAAGCTGTGGTTTTGACTGGACAGGCGCTGTTTGTCACCCATAGAGTGAAGGGCGTTCAGCAAAACCAGCAATCAACCAAAGAGAGGGAGGGGTTTGACAGGCCCACTATCACACGGCCATCAGGGCCATCACCACTGCTAAACTCCTATGTCCAGGCTAGCGATCTTGTGCGTCGTCGCTTCATCAACTAATAAGACAACTCTGTCATGAGTCTCATGACAAATGTCTTGGAGTTGGGGATCGCCCAGCGGCTCCACTTCGTTCAACCACCCGACCGTGATTGCCGGGTCAAGAACGAAACCTCCCCGGCCATGGCCCGGATCGACAGAGCCGAAGCCGAAGTTGCTAGGCGCCGTTACTACATGTACTTTGCAAAACTGTCCGATTCCTTTGCCGAGCCTTTGTAGCATCTGACCCCTGTATCCGTACTAGTGTTGGATATACCACAAAGTAGGCAGTCTCACGCATAAGTGTGAAAAATAGGTTGTTGTTAGCCAAAGTGGTGATTCTTCCACTTGGCTCGTCAGATTGATTCAACTCTGTGGAACTAGAAGCAGGATCCTTCCGGGGGATGCCCAAGACCCCCATTAAACCGCCCAGGCCACCCACAGCCAACAATAGCTTGGCGTAGCCTGAGCTACGCAATTGCATACCCGAGCCATACCTGCCCATTTCCCGGGCTTAATCCAACATACCCCCTCAGATCTACCGCAAGGCTGATCTGAACTAGTAGCGATCCAAATCGTAGTATTGTCCTTCCTTTAGTCCTACTCCTAGCTTATTTCTACATCCGACCAAAACTCGTTGGTATTATAGTATACAACTACGCGGTTGTTAGGGCCTTTAGAGCCATCTCTCGCTTCCCGATCCCTCTCGCTTTTCCTACAAGCATCTAACTATTCCGTAATATCTATTAGACCTAACTACGTAACGAAGCGTTCGAAGCTATCGTTAAGCAATGCCTTAGTAAAACCGTCCGCTAATATATCTACGCTCTTAACGTACTTAACCGCGATAGTCCCGTTCTAGACTTCTTAGCGTAACTAGTAGTTATAGATATTAACGTACTATAAATTCGTCTTAAGATTAGCGATTTCTACCGTTATAATCCAGATAGTTTAAGTATTGTTGTACTCGATCGTAATTGTACTTAGCTCGTTATTATTATCCGTTAGGGCTACGCCTAGTTCCTTAATTAGCCAGCTTACAAAGAGCGACTCTCTAGCGGTCTGGCTAAGGGCTAGTAGCTTAGCTTCTATAGTCGAAGTTGTTACAGTTAGCTACTTGTTTACACGCTATCCGATCATCCCGCCGAACAGCTTTATAGCGTATACTTATAAGCTTTTACAATCTAGAGTATTGTCTATATAGGACGTATCGCTAGATACTTAGAGCACGAACGCTAGCCTAAATTGTAGCCTAAGGTAACTCGTTACCTACAAATAGATAATAACTCTATCTACTACTTAGTAATGCTTTAGCCCTAGTTAAAGCAAGAACCTCGAGAGTCTCGACGTAGCGAAGGCGATATCTAGGCGAGTTATTACTACAACGTAGAGGAAGGAACTAACTTTCCGCTAGTATAACTTAATCTCTAATCTAGTAGGGCGACCGTCAAACGGTAGTAACTCCTCCTTTACTATTAGCGTGTTATATCGCTTGTCTGAACTAACGAGTTATTAGATCTTGCTAATATACGACGCCTGCGAAAGCTATAATAACCTCTTTTCTCTATCTTATAGTACTTCGATACCTAAGAACTAATTTAGGTTATAGCCGCCTATTAACTTGTATTTTACCTTTAGCTAATCCATTGCTACTTGTGCCTCTTTCTTAACTATACTATAGTACGCGATTACAATGTTATTAACGTAGAAGAAAATAATTATACCGTCTTTAACGAAACAGCAGGGCTCGTAGGGAACGGCTTTAAATCCAATCTTCTATAGTGTTCCTGTCAGCTCTCGTTACCAAAGTAAGGGTAATTTCCTCAGCCTATATAGCGCCTTATATAAGAGCAGCACGTTACTTATCTCTCGATGCCCTAGTAGCATTCGTATAAATATCGCCTTGTCGTTCTTCGCGTTAACGAAGGCGTTAACTACGTCGAATTAGGTTATCTCTAGGTTAAAGCGTATAGCAACCGCAATAAGTGTTCGGAACGATCTTCCCGCTAGCGTAGCTACGTAGTTACTTTCTATTACATCTTTAGGTTATTAGTCTCCTCGGACTACTAGACGTACCTTCGCTTTAGCGTATCTTCTATGTTTATCGAACTTATAGACGTAGACCTATCGACAGTCGAGTATTCTATAACTGTAGATTTATCGGTCTATAACGCTAATCTTAGACTACAACTTCATTTTCTCGTAGCTTTAAAGGTAGTTACGTTCTACCTGTTCGAATTCCGTACCTATTAGGTGATTAGCAAGGTCTTTATAATAGTCTAGGGGTTTCGGTAGTTTATTTCTAAAGATATATAACTTATTTCTTAGTCTTCGCTCGATCTCGTTCTTTAAGATCGTCTTCCCTAAAGGGGTTACAACTTCTCCTTCTCTTATTACAGCGTAGAAAACCAACTCCTATATATTTATAGTAGTTGGTTAGCACTATAGGAATCTACTATTAAAAGCTTCGACTTCCCGCTTCCCGCTAATTATCGCCGTAGCTAGCATCGTAGCTAGTAGCGTTAGTAGTAGCGTCGGGAGACTTATCCTCTCGCCTTCTAACTCTTTTAGCTAGTTTATTCCAAGACCTACTATTCCTAGCTATTTAGGTACGCTTAGCGCTTCTACCGTCTCCTTAGAGGGCCAGTCCAGGCAGGGAGCTTCTTTCAGCGCTACGCTATAGCGATCGTCATCGTTATATACGTCTAGCATCACTTCGTCTAGGTCTCTATAACCAGATAGGACAACGTAGCCCTCTTCTTTACTAAGCTCTTTATAAGCGGCTTCGTCTAGGTCTCTATAACTAGACAGGACAACGTAGCCCTCTTCTTCGCTATACTCTTTATAAGCTAACTAGGCTTTAAAACCTTCGTATTTACTCGGCTCTTCAAACTCCTCTTCTTAAGCTAGATAGACAAGGTTGTCCGCTTGTCCTAGGACTATTAAGTCTTGAAGCAACTATACTAGTTGTTCTACTAATATACCTCTTATATCTTCCTTAAGGTCCTTAATCTTCCTACTAAAGACTATATCCTCGTTGAAAATAACGTCTCTAATTCATACTATTGTACCCGTTGCTAGGGACTATACGTAGTAAACGTTGCTTATATTGTATCCTACTAGATAGCCTACCTACGCTCGTAGCTAGAGTCTCTTTAAGCGCTCTTCCTTCTTCTACGCTATATAGGTTATAACGAAAGCCTTATATCTAAAGACCCGCAAGTAGGCGAGATCTAGCTTGTTACAGTGTTCTATACCTAATATACTTCGTAAGACTTTAAGGGGGGTAGCGTTACGAAAGACTTCAAAGGGGGTACGCCAGCGGATTCGTTTTCTTAGGGTAAAGTTAAGCAGGTAAACTACCGTTGTTACAATCTCCCTCTAAAGGGCGTCTAGTATATTAGCGCTAATTGCTAGGGCTCTTATCGCGTTCTTGACTATACCCGCTAAGCGTTTAGCTACTCTGTTAAGATCTTAAGTATTAGGGGGCAAAGGCTTAACCTAGATCTATTACGATTAAAGCTAAGTCTTAACTCTAGGGAACTTAATCGTAATCTCGTTATCGCTCTCTACTACCTTAACTTTAATATTCTACTAGTAGTCTATAGAGGCAATAAAATCTTTTAGTGCTAACAGTATATCTACTATATCTCGTTTAACTATTATAAAGTAGATCTAGAGGAACCTAGAGATTCTATCTATAATCAGCATTATACTTAAGAAACCTTCCTTGTCTCGTTTGAAGTTATAGAAGTTAAGGGCGATCCGCTCTCCTACGCTATATCTTCTAAGGTCTCTCTTCTAATGGCGAATTTATCGTTTTATCTTTGCTTTTCCGTAGGCTTCGTACTTTGCTATACCTAAAGGGCCTTCAAAGCTGATCGTGCTATTGTTACTTGACAATAGGCACTTAGCGTTTAGGCATTCGGTGTCAGGGTCTTCCGTAGGTAACTCGTCTTCTAATTCCAAGTCTAAGTCGTCTTGTTGGTCGCTTACTTTAGCCCTCTTTTTAGCTAGCTTAGCCGCTCTATAGCGCTCGTAGCGACTTGGTTATTAGGAAGCGTCTTCTACCCTCTTCTTAACACCTCTAATCCTAACGCCTTTAGTAACATTCTATAGGTAGTTTAGTGTTTCTAGACTAGGATAGGCAAGCTAATAATACTAGATCTTAGCGTCGACGAGCTATAGACTTCTTCTTATCCAGGTATTAAACCTCTTACGGTCTACAATAAATACTACAATCTCAGTGCTTGTCGGTAGTAGGTTATATTCAAGTATAAACTAGCCTTCTCTTTCTAGCATTACGTAAATCTCTAAGTCGTCGGACTGCTGTAGGATTGTTTCGGTAGGCTTGTTATCCTAATAGATCCCTTTTTCGCGTAATATTCGGAGCAACGTTAAGCTATATACTAGCTACTCGCAGTATATAACGTTATAGAGGTTAAGGGTCCGTAGCTTACCGGCAGACGTAGTAACTTTAATAACTACATCGCTATATCCGCTAATTAGTAGGAGTCGGTCTCCCGCCTAGATAGTATCTCCTTCTTCTACCACTTAGAAGTTAACTAGTCTATAGGATTAGTTAAAGATATAGTTCGTAGCACCGGAATCGAGAATAACCAAGTTATACAGAGGGTAACAGGTAGTTAAGAGAGCTCCTTAAGTATATACAAAAACGGCCTCGATACTAGTGATCCTCCTTAGTTGTTATTGTACCAGCGACTATCCCTCCGTATCGCGAGCCTTCTTCTTCTTCTTTTTCTCTACCTCCTTACGGAGGTTCTTATCGTTCTTTAGCGCCTCCTTCACCTTCTCCTATTGAACTGGAGCAAACCATAAACCAAGCCACTGGCTATATAGAGAGCAAGACGCAGTGGTGATGGACAAGTGGCGAGCGTCCAAGGTTGCCGACGCATCTTCGGACTTCAATTGCGTCTGATCAGATCAAGATATCGCCCTCTGGACACATGTCTCCCCCTGTTTAGAGGAAGGCGAACAAGATCACTATAAAAACATATGCCTAGAGGTAGCGGGAAGGCTTAGAGCTAAAAGTATTAAATTTAGAGGGGGAGTTTTATATCCTAAGAGTGTTATCGTTTGCCTAAGTAGGCGGACTAACTGGCTATATATATAACTATAAAACAACGTATAGCGCTATAAGTAGTTAAAAAAACGAAAAATCCACTACGAATGCCCCCCTGTTCTGGCTAAGAGCTGTCTGCCTTAGTTTATACTTCCCTTTCGAGTTTGCTAAGGCTCCTGCCTAAGAACTTGCAAAACAAAACAAAGCTCTATCTATCTCCGTTAACGTCTATTAACGTCCCTACTCCTAGCGACGAGCCCTTTCGGCGCGACTTAGCCGCTAATCCTATACTTACGTACCCTGCTAACGGCGCTTAAGCTCTTCCGCTTGCTTATCGATATCGTCCTACCTAGCGAACTACGGTATATATAGCGGTAGTATACGGAACCTATAAGGGAACGTATCTTAAAAGGTTAGCGGGCGGACAACTACTCTAGAGGTAGGCTCTTCCTAGATAGGAGGCAACGGTAGTACCAGAAGATCAACAGTCTTAGGGGGGATGCCGGCCAGACGCTACGAGCGTCTTAAGGGGGTTAGCTATAGCTATAACTATAACCGTAGCGTCTTGGTCCTTAGTGTCGCTATAGAATCGCCGGAGGACTTTATCTTACAAGGCTCCGGCCGTAGCTAAGATAGCGGCGACGCTAGGGTATCTTCCTGCCCCCTTAGAACAGGCAAAGGCGGGATCCCGATAATCGCTAGCGACGATGCCGAAGGTAGTAGGCCGGGCTATAGAAGGTTTAACATCTGCTAAGTAATGAAGCTAATAGCGGAACCACCGGAGGTTATACGTATTAACCTAAGACTTAGTAACTATAATAAAGATTAACGGTCCTCTAATAGGGCTGTCCCTGAACAGGTAGCTAGTGTTGTTTACCGAGAGACTGTTCGGGGCCTAGAGGCAAAACTAAGTTAGTCGTTATCTCGGAGCAACTCCGAAAACTTATCGATCGCGTTATAGAGTTCGTCGTCTCTTATTATAGCCCTTGGTTCTAAGGAAGGGGCCCTTAGCGCTAGGGTACTAGAGGCGGAAGGACTAAACCCGGCTTTCTACTTGTTATAGGCTACTATGTCTATATTACGCGGGCGGACAGGCGTATATCCTTCGAAGCCTAGCGCGTAACGGATATAAGCTAGCTAGGCGACGATTATATACTCGATCCTTGTCCTAGTGTTCATCTAGGCGCCGTTAAAGATCCGACTCTATATCTATAGCGGAGCGTCGTAGATGCCCCCGGCTTATAGTCCTTCTTAGAAGAACAAGCGGGTATACTCTAGAACCTACACGCTATACTCCTAGTCTTCTGACTATACTGGACCGCGCTTATATACCTCTGGTTTCGTATAACCAGGGTAGAGGCTAGAATCCCAGATCTAGCTTATAACCTTTAGCTAGTAGAGGTAGGTCTCCTTCTTACGGTGCCTTAGGGAGTCGAAGTATATTGTGCTACAACTAGCTTAGTTGTAGATTGTTAGAACCTAATAGCTTAGGTTCTTCGTGCCTAAGATAACCTAGAATCGCTTTAACGCTATCTATACCTGTATGTTCAGGTTAGTCTCTAGGGGGTAGACTAAGTTACTATTACTAATCCAGGTGTTATAGATATAGACCTAGTCCTTAAGGCCGCTTAGGAAATAGCATAGGGCGACAATAAGATCGTAGCCTTGGAGCTACTCCCTGTTCTCGATTATACCCTCTAAATCGTAGAACGAGCATACTATAGTCGGCTAGGCGACTCTATAAAAGGTCTCCCCGTCTGTTCTAGGGGTTGTAAGGCTAGGGAAGAGGCTTGCTATAATTCGGTCTTCCTTATATAACCTAGCGGCTTATAGCTAGTATAGCTATCGGCTTCTAACGTACGCTAGGAAGTCGACTCTCCTATCGACTAGACGCTAGAGCTTGCTTCCCGAGGCTCCGGGCGCGTTCTAGCTATTGCTAACGCCTATCCTTTAGGACTCGAGCTACTGTTGCTAGTTGGCGGCGCTACCTACGTTGGTCGATATATCGAGAGAAAAGGAGGGGGGGGAATCTAATTAATAAGAAAGGAGGAGGGCCGAGAGGTTAATAGCTATATATATCTTAGGGAGAATAGAGGGAGGGGCGGCGAGCGAAGATCGAAGTTATTCGAGGGAGAGAGGAAAATAAGAAAAAATAAGGGCTAGCGAGGAAGACTTTATAGGCGTAAAGGCAGCCGAAAAGTTGAAAAATTCCCGTATAGCTCCTTCCTTCGTACTAGCTAGATAACTTAGGATAGCTTAGCCCTCTGTTCCGGGGCGGCTATATTGGAAGGGGGGGTCGGTAGCTTAACTTAGGATAATCTAGTAGGGCAGTAGGAAGGGGGTCGGCTTGTTCGAATAGGGGTTGGCCTATTCGCTTGCTTATAGTTTCTCTTCCCTTTCAAATTCGACTACGCTCCTGCGTTAGAATTCGCAATTCCGTAACTTCCGCTCCTTCTATTGCGCTTCCGTATAACCTAAGAAAAAGGGGCTATATAATCAAAGTAAGATTAGCCGTTTGACCAAAGTGAGAGGAGCCCCTATAGCTCTTTCCGTTGCGCTAGTAGCTTGACTTAGGATGAACTAGCCCTCTATTCTAGGGGAGTAGTATAAGAAGGGGGGTTTAGCTTGTTCGTATACTTATAGTTTCTCTTCCGTTTCGAATTTAACTACGCTCCTACGTTTAGAATTCGCGATATAGAGCTATATAATACTATAGCTCCTCTATAGCAAGACCTCGAGCTCTCCTAGACGGATGTCCAGGTCGATACTAGTCTACGCCCTCTGCTCCTACGGATTATAAGCTAGCTAGTAGATTTGACGCTATCCTAGGACCGGAAATTCGTCGTTCCCTATTAATTTATCTAGGTAGTCCGGCCGACTTATAATAACAATAAGGCTCGGCCGTTAGACGCGTAGTAACCCTTCGTGCTCCCGGTGTTCTAGTTCCTAGTAGCTTAGCTACTCTAGATCTCGAAGGTACTAGACTCGAACCAAGGGGAGATACCGTTCCTTTAGTAGCGGCTGCCGTATAACTAGCGGGCGTTATCGAAGCTCTAGGGCTAGGTCTAGCTTAACGACGGCTACTAGGCTCTTTTTAAGCGGCAGGGGTTCTTTAGGCGGCTCTAGCCGGTATTTGTCAAATAGTATAACGGTCTATATCTTAGGTAGTAGCTATATAACTTCTATAGTTAGCCGAATCGTCGCGAGGGGTTCTTCGTCTAGTTCTTTAGGTATAAGTAAGTGACTCTCCCTCTATTCTAGTAAAGCCGGTACTAATCCTAATATAGTAATTCGATTCCGTGTTACTACTATTAAGAAGCGTACTAGCGTACTATAACCACTAGTCCGTACCCTAGGACTAGCGATTAGGTCCGGTTCTAGACAATGTAGCCCTTCTATAGCTACGTCTTAGTGCCTAAGGTCCTTAACGGCAAGTGTAGTAACTACCTATAGTCTAGGAAGGAGTGTAGCTAGGAGTCCGTTAACAAGGGGTATCCGGCTTACTCTCTTAAGGCTAGTATCACGACCCTAACCGCCTGTCCTTTATCGTCTTGCCTATCTAGGGAGGTTCTACATCTCGACCTCAAGGTAGTGATCCGCTAATAACAATAGGCGTATAGAGAGGGGGTTCGGCTCGTAGCGACGTAACAGATAAGGACGAAACGGTCCTAAGGGAGGGTCGGG
>MU853415.1:82494-113763 GCA_033297235.1 Trichocladium antarcticum
GGGGGTATATAAGAAAGGAAGGGCAGAAAGGAAATAGGGGTAAAAATGCAAGAACTTTTAATAGAAGGGAATAATATACTAACCCCTTAAAACTCTAGTAGCTTCCTATACCTCTACTCTATAACGAGCTTACTACCGTCTCTCTTCCCTTTTAACTATAACTTAGCCTCCTAGCTAAGCGGTTATCCCTTTATTCTAATAGCGGGCTATCTTCTTACCTACGAATTGTCTAGTTACTAAGCTAGTTCGTAGGGGTAGGGGGGTGCTGTAGCAGTTAGGGGGGGCTATACTAGTTAGGGGCGGAGGCGCCGTGCCCGTTAGAGGGCGGGGGTCCTAGCGGCTAAGGATAGCTAGCGACAGGGGGACCGGGGAGGGCGCTAGGGAGACCGTAAATCGTCCCTAGGTAGCGGTTCGACAGCGGTGGCCAGGTGTTCTAACGGCGGCGCAAGACTAGTTAACTCTTCTAAAGAGTCGGGGCGTAAGGGGAGTAGGAAAAAAAATATTAATAAAAGAGGGCCGAGTTTAGCGTTAGAGGCTCTTTAAGGCTTCTTATCGATCTTCTAATTATATATAGGGGTAAGTAGATATATTTAGGGCAACGAACTAATATCGTCCCCCTATTCTAATAGAAGGCTTAGCGTATATCTAAGATACTAATGTTTCTACTAAGGCTAGTGTAATTCTAAAGGTCCGAATCTAAGATACTAATGTTCTAATAAAGCTAGTGTATTTCTAAGACTCTGATCTAATTCCTTTTTCTAAATGTACCTGCCCTAATAATAGCTATAGTAGTAAAGGCGAATATCCTTGTTAAATCCAATATATATAACCCCCTGTTCCTATAAAGCCTAGGCGCTTATAGTAAACAGGGGGAGTCTAGCATCCTTAGGGGCCGAGATCTTATTTTCTAATAGTGTTATATATCCCTAGTATTGTATTCTAATAAAGCCCTAGCGTATTTCTAGAGACTTAACCCCTTCTAAGTATACTTCTCGAACGATATAGGATCCTAATAGAGTAAGCAAATGTATCTAGGGCAACGAACTGTGTTTCGTCCCCCTCTGTTCTAATAGAGGGCTTAGCGTATATCTAAGATTCGAATCCTTCTAAGCGTGTTGTTCGAATAATGTAGTTAGCGTACCGGAGCAGGCTGGCCACCTATATCTACGTCCGGACTAGTACAAATGCGTCTAATAATAATAGCTATAGCGGCAAAACGAATGCTTCTAATTAACTATATTAAATCCGATATATATAACCCCCTGTTCTTACAAAGCCTAGGCGCTTATAACAAATAGGGGGAGCCTCGTACCCTTGGCCAAGGTCTTATTTCCAATAATATTGTATTCCCCTAGTATTTCCAAGTAGGTCGCTAAGGATCTATAGACGTAGGAACCCTCCGATTTAACAATAAGGTCGCCGAAATCGTCGCTAGCTAAACAGGCGGTAAGGGTATGTTAGTTGCTTAGCGCGTATATAGATCTCCTATACCCCTAATTTTATCGAATATCTTAGTAGCAGATTCTATATTCCGATGTAAGAGTAGTACCTAGATCTTTAAGTCTAGTTTAGACACAAAGTAGAGCTTCTCCCTAATTAAGCCCCTATTTGAACTAGAGCAAACTACAAACCAAGCTACTAGCTATATAGAGAGCAAGACGTAGTAGTGATAGACAAGTGGCGAGCGTCCAAGGTTACTAACGTATCTTCGGACTTTAATTGCGTCTGATTAGATCAAGATATCGCCCTCCGGACATATGTCTCCCCCTGTTTAGAGGAAGGCGAATAAGATCACTATAAAAACATATGCCCAGAGGTAGCAGGAAGGCTTAGAGCCAAAAGTGTCAAATTTAGAGGGGGAGTTTTATGTCCTAAGAGTGTTGTCGTCTGCCTAAGTAGGCGGACTAACTGGCTATATATATGACCACAAAACAACGTATGGCGCTACAAGCAGTCAAAAAAACGAAAAATCCACTACGAATGCCCCCCTGTTCTGGCCAAGAGCTGTCTGCCCTAGTTCACTATACTTCCTCGATTAGCTCCTACTTCGGGTAGGCGAGCTCGAGGAAGATGTAGAAGCATTTATCAAGGAAGTAGAAAAGTCTATACGCTCGGCATCCTAATAATTCTCCCCCTATAAATCCGCGTTTATATCCCTGTCCCTACGCCTTCGCCTTTAGCGATAGTTACTTCTTTACCTTCTTTAGCTTTACTTTAGCTATAGAGGGTGACTTAGGCGGTTCCGGTTCTTCGGCGTCCGATTCGATAATGCCGCTAAACGAAGCAGTAGCGTAGGCCCCTTTTTAGATTAGGCGTTTCGCCTTCCGCTCGTCTAACTAGGTAATCTCTAAGGATAGGTCGTTAAAGACCTCTTAGGGAGAGACCTGGTTATTATTAATCTTATTATAGTACTAGATCGAGAATGTCTAGGCCTAGGCGGAGTAAGGGCTTCTAATAAGGGCCTTCTTAAGGTCTAGCTACTAATCTTAGGAGTTTACCGACTTACTTACTCCCGCCGCTTATACGTTATCGATACTTTGCGACTATTCGGTTAACTAGACTACCTAACTACGTAGCTATTGTACAGGAGGCGATACCTTCTTACAGTATACGTTCCTCGCATTATTGTACCTATCCTATATCTTAGAGCCTAGGAGATTCTTCAGAGCGGCGTAGCTTTCGCGTATATTTATCTCGGCTTTATATACAATATAGCGAAAGTACAGGTCGACCGTATTAATAACCTAGTCGTTAATATCTCTAAGCTTCTTAACTTCTTAGTTAAACTCCTACTTCTTAGTATTATAGATGCTCTAGTCGTATATATAGTCTATATAGGCTTCGACGGTAAGTTCAGTAGGCTTCCGAGCCTTGTTCTAACGGTCGACTTACTACTATCCGCTAGCCGCTACTATAGCTAGTGCTCCGCTCGCGCTCGCGCTTCTTATATTACGAGCTAGTAGTTCTACTATAACTAGAGGGTCGGCTCGTTTATTGTAGTTGCTAATGTTAATTCGGGATAGTAGCGTTAGGAAAGGCTCTAGATCTTCCTTATCTAGGTCGATCTTATACTAGATCCATTCGGTACAAGTCTTACTAATGAACTGCTAGTTCCAGTCGTCCTAGTCCTCTTATCCGTTAAGGTTAACGATGTTCTCGCGTTTAGCCGTTATCTTGATGGATTTAGGGGTTCGGAGGTTCTTCGAAAAGGGGTCTTTAATCGTGTTTTTCTAGCGTATAGACTGCTGTCTTAGAAGCTTGAAAATGCATACCGGGGTCGTAACTGTTAGATATACCACAAAGTAGGCAGTCTCACGTATAAGTGTGAAAAATAGGTTATTGTTGGCCAAAGTGGTGATTCTTCCACTTGGCTCGTCAGATTGATTCAACTCTATGGAACTGGAAGCAGGATCCTTCCAGGGGATGCCCAAGACCCCCATTAAACCGCCCAGGCCACCCACAGCCAACAATGGCTTGGCGTGGCCTGAGCCACGCAATTGCATACCCGAGCCACACCTGCCCATTTCCCGGGCTTAATCCAACAACTAGCCATGGTTTCTAGAAGTCTTTGGAAAATCCATTCAGATCTGTGTAATCACGGTGCCATTTGTGACCAAGTGCACAGAGTCATGGCTTGTGGCAGGTATGGTAGGTAAATGCTCTCAATCCATCTCATGCAACAATAAGTGACCAATCTGG
The DNA here is from genome assembly GCA_033297235.1 of Trichocladium antarcticum. Lineage (NCBI taxonomy): Eukaryota > Fungi > Ascomycota > Sordariomycetes > Sordariales > Chaetomiaceae > Trichocladium > Trichocladium antarcticum. Next base: position 86,194 of record MU853415.1, read on the forward strand.
ACGGCTTGGCGGTCGTCATGACTGTAAAATTGTTACCGATTCCTTGGAGGCCGCGCATGCACTGTACTTCCAGTTTGCGACAAGCACGAATACGGAGTAAACATTGCGCATGCCTGGCTGCTCGCGATGCTGATTGGCAATGCCACCTGGGAGTGGGTGGTCAGCCGTCGATGTCAATGCATAAAGGAATATATATATCTGTGGCGGCTGAGCATTTAATTGCTGAGACCCCGTACATGTCCGCCGTAGTCTCCGTCGATCCTGCCGTATCACGGTGCTGTACAACACTCCTTTGTGGTTGTACACAATATGTTTCGGGTCGATCGGAGTGCCCCGAGCCGAGATAAGATCCCCTCTCCGTCTCTGAGCCATCAGCTGGCGCTCCCATGTGGCCTCGTTTGGTAACGTGAGGCATTATATTACGTGGCCGATAGTGAATCACAGCTCCCGTGAAGTCTGCGAATACAACCTCTGGGGTGAATTTGTCAGGTGTGCTTCGGCATTGTCAAAAAAGGTATAGTGAGACCATAGAGATATGATACAAACTGCAAGGTGCGACAGTGTTTTCGCAAAGGATTGATCCGATCAAAATGTCGGAGCTTGAAGTTCAACAGCCAACTGGATTGGTGTTGAGGCGGGCGGCTGGTGGGGAGGCGCCCCTGTCACCCGGAGCATGTATCCCTGTCGTCCTTGGCCCTTGTTCCACTTCTCCAATCTAGGCCCCCTGTCTGGGCTGGAATGACGAGCATGTGCGGGACAAATTGTTGCCCAGCCGGCAGCCCCACCTCTGGCGCTTCCTCAGAAACTTCCCACACCTGCTGGTCGGGTAGGCTGTGTGTTTGAGTTCTGGGCAAAAGAAAATGCTTGAAATTCCTGTCCTGTCCGTTCCCATGGCTCTCGCGATCCTTTCGTCCCGGCACGCCTCGCTCTCGAGCGCCATACTCAATTCCCCATTTCCCAGCCTCAGCCCATATCCTCAGTAACAACAGTCAACACACGCCCGGGCTGTGACACCATCTTGTCTCTACCTTTGTATCCTCGACATACACGCTCGGAGTGATTAGGCAAGTCTAGCCTGTTTCTAGCCTGTTTCCGAATTGCAATTGCATTGTTTGTTGTGCCAACAACGGCTTTGCCCCAACTTTGTGAACAATGAGCTCCGCATCTTTGGGGGTCTCTTACGTCAGAGGTGACGGCGCTATCCTGCTGCGGCGGGCACGACACGCCCAACGTTCATCGCACTTAAACTTACTGCAACCTTCTCGAGGAAGATATTGAAGGAAAAAAGAGTGCAATTGATGCTAATACTCGACCAGACTTCACTTCGCTAACACTGACACCTGCATCTCGCGCGCTAATCACCTTCTCCATTTGCTGCGTCGCATTACGTAGCTCTGAAGCTTCACGGAATCCACAGCCTCTGTTGCTGTGCGAAAGACACCACTGTCTTGAACCCGTTTCCTCGAGCACCCGCCGTCCCCGCCGTCGTGGACTTGTCCGAACCCCACCACTACCACCACCCCCCTTCACGGGCCCGCGCTCCCGAAAGCCCTCCGGCGCAACCCCGTAGTCCTCGGACCCGCCAGACCCGCATCCTAAACGACCCCATCCGACTCGGCCGGCCCGCTTACGTGTTGCGGCTTGTTCTACTTGTTTTCGAGCCTCTTGCAGGGAACAACTTTCGGGACCTTTCTTCAATTGTGGTCTCCCCCCATGGGCCCAACAGTGGAAAGCTGATAGCATCCGTCTGCATACCACACCGTACCCTCCTCGATACCCAGATCTTTTTTTTTTCGAGACCCAACGTATAACCCTACAATCCGGTTGAGCCGGAGCCCAATTCGCCCGCCATGACTGTGTTCATCGCTTCTCTGTGAGTCGCCCCAGCCAGTGCTGCTCCCCAGATGTGAGGTGGGTATCTCGAGAGTTCAATAGCTGATGCAAGCCTGTTCGGACAGCTTCCTGCCTAAAACGGTCCACTTCGCACTCCCAGGCACGCCGCCACGAGGTTCATTGGGCGAGAAGAAGCAACCGGGAGGCAAGAAACCGGTGCCGCTAAAACGGCAACCAAGCTTGTTCCAGCCCACCAGCATCACTCCTCCCTTGACCCCAACAGAAGAAAAAACGCCGGGCCACCCCTTTACGAACGAGGATGGCTTGCGTGTACAAATTCCGACTGTCGAGGCGGTCGCCGACGGCGTTCGTGCTCCGGCCGACCGAAGCTCCCCGACCTGGGGCGGCCGGTTCGACCAACCGATGTCGCGTGCGAACTCCCCGCCTCCGCCCTCGCTCGTAGACAAAGGCCGAAACCTCATGCAGCAGAAGGCCAAGGAGATGGGCCGCCGGGGCATTACCCAGCCACGGTCGCTTGTGCGGAGCGAGAGCCGCGACCGCGTTTTTGCCCATGCGAACTGGAATGTTGTCAACGCGGACCAGGGCAACGGCGGCCTCCGCAACGCCGCTGAAGCCGCCGCGAGGGACGGCAGGTTGAAAGAGTACACCTGGGTCGGGACGCTGGGTATGCCAACCGACGCCCTGCAGGGCACCCAGCAGTTGCAGGAAATTGAGGACAAACTTGCGACCGAGCACGATATGCTGTCCGTCTTCTGCTCCGACAAAGACTTCAACGGCCATTACTCGCACTTTTGCAAGCAGATTCTCTGGCCCGTCTTCCACTACCAAATCCCCGACAACCCGAAAAGCAAAGCGTACGAGGACCACTCGTGGAAGTACTACGTCAACGTCAACCAGGCCTTTGCCGACAAGATCGTCAAGAATTGGAAACGTGGAGATACCATCTGGGTCCACGACTACCATCTGCTCCTCGTCCCGGGAATGATCCGGAAGAAGATTCCGGATGCCAAGATTGGCTTCTTCCTCCACGTCGCCTTTCCCTCGTCCGAGGTGTTTAGATGTGTGGCCGTCCGCAAGCAACTCCTCGAGGGCATGCTCGGGGCCAACTTGATTGGCTTCCAGATTCACGAATACACCAGACATTTCCTCCAGACCTGCAGTCGTCTGCTCAGCGCCGAGGCGACGCCCGACGGCTTACAATTGGAGGACCGTTTTGTGGATGTCATCAATCTGCCGATCGGTATTGACCCAGTGAGCCTGAGCCGGCACCGCGAGGAGGCCGAGGTGAAGAAGTGGCTGGACATCATGCGCGAGCGATATGCCGGCAAGAGGCTCATTGTGGCCCGGGACAAGCTTGACCATGTCCGCGGCGTCAGGCAAAAGCTTCTGTCGTATGAACTCTTCCTTAACACGAACCCAGAGTGGCGAGACAAGATCGTATTGATCCAGGTCGCGCTATCTACTAGTGAGAAGAGCGAGCTGGATGCGACCGTCTCAGATATTGTGACCCGAGTCAACTCATCCTGGGCGAACCTGGCGTACCAGCCCGTCGTCTACCTCAAGCAGGATATCGACTACGCCCAGTATCTTGCTCTTTTGAGCATCGCAGATGCATTGATGATTACCAGCCAGCGCGAGGGGATGAACCTAACCTCGCACGAATACCTGCACTGCCAGGACGGCAATTACAGCGAGAAGAAGCACGGGTCCCTCATCTTGTCGGAATTCACCGGCACCTCGTCCCTCTTTGGCGGAAATGAGCTTTCGGTGAACCCATGGGACTATCGGGCCTGTGCCCAGGCCATCAAGAAAGCACTCGAGATGGGCGACGAAGAAAAGGAACAGCGATGGAAGAAGCTGTACGAATCTGTCAACCACCACACCGGCTCGCATTGGTTTACGGAATTCATGTCTCGCCTGGATCGTGTGTATGAGGAACAGCATCGCCGCGACCAGACCTCCGTCCCCCGCCTTTCAACGACCTCGCTCGTTCAAAAGTACAACCTCACCGAGAGGAGGCTGTTCATCCTGGACTTTGAAGGGACCTTGGTCAGTTGGGGACCTGTCAACCAAATCATCCCCGTCAGCCCACAAGTAAGTGCATTCAATATTTCTATCCCTCGTCCAAGAGAATGCGCGTCTATTGAAGCGGGCGGTCCTGACATGAGCGATCAGCGCACTCTCGATGTCCTCAACGATCTCCTTCTTGACGAACGCAATACCATCTACGTCATGTCCGGGCGCCGACCCGAGGAACTCGACCGCTTGTTCCGCCGCGTCCCCAACCTCGGTCTCATTGCCGAAAACGGATGTTTCCTCAAAGACTGTGGCAGCACACACTGGACCGAGATGGCCGACTCGGACCAAATCCGCACCTGGAAGGAGTCGGTCAAGAACATCATGACCTACTATCTCGAGCGCACTCCCGGTGCCGAAATCGAGGATCGCCGCTGTTCTCTCATCTTCCACTACAAGTCGGCCGAGGACTACGAGGCGGCCATGCGTCAGGCCCAAGACTGTGCTAGCCACATCAACGACGCGTGCGAGGAGCAGCGCGTGCATGCCATCCCGGTCGATGGATGTGTGCTGGTTGAACCGATCGACTGGACCAAGAGCACGGCGGCACAGAGGATTTTTGCGGATCTGCGGAAAGGCCTGGCGGCAGACGAGACGCACAAGTCGCCGGTCGATTTCCTCATGGTCGTAGGCGACGGTCGCGAGGATGAAAAGGTGTTCAAATGGGCCAACTCGCTGGGTGACGACGGTACAGTGAAGGAAGTTGTCACGGTGAGCCTGGGAGCGAGGAACACGGAAGCGGGCGCGACGTTGACACAGGGTGTGAGCGGTGAGTACTGCTTCTCTATTGTCGCGTTGCGGATAGTTGCTGACGACTATCCTATTAGGTGTGCTCATGGCACTGCAGAAACTGGCCGCGATCGCGTAAGCAATTGGTTTACTTGCTGCCCGGCAACACATGCCGACTTGATATGATGCAGATCTGGCGTACCAGCTCGCCATCGCCGGGCGAATTCATTGCGCGCCCCACATCGCGCTTGGAGGTGATCTCCAAAAAGGGGGGAAAGGGTTGGTCAGACCCCGCGGCCGCGTGTCTATTGCCGCAGATGGCCCCTTTTGCGAAAACTACTCCGCTGCATTTTTGTTGTATTTCAGCGTATTTGTTGCGCTTCTTACTGTTTCTGTTGGTCCTTTGCTCGCATCTACCCAACCCATCCTTCAAACCCTCTTTTCAGCTCCACCAAAGTGTTTACTCGTTGCCTTTGGTTCGCGTGGTCTCACTGCTCCAGGTCCGCTCGCTGAAATGCCGCTGCAGCTGAACAAATGGCGCGGGCGACACCACTGCCGGCGGATTCACGGATTTGGAGGGTGGTGGGGGAGGGATAGGGATGGGATCGGATGGGGCCGGATGGGATCGGCATGGGTGTCAGAGTTGTTGTGTAGATCAGCTGCCTGAGGTGGCCGGGAATGGAAAATAGGGAGAGCCTCAGCAATGGGGCGAGGCATTATGGAGCAACGGTCTAGATGTGGGGGTACTGGAAGGCGCATGGCTTAAATCAGGTGTATCTCGTGGCTCAAAGCGTCATGGCTATGGATCTCTCATTATGCAGAACAGCATTGTGTCTCTGTTACTATCAGACTATATACAAATGAGGGAAGAGTCCATCGATCCCTCGATTCCACCGTGTTTGTTGCCAGCCGCTTCTATCAAGGCCTCGGGAATTAAACGCCAATGACATCACCTCCGGTATCGGATAGCGGGGTTATGAGACCTCCGGGAATAGGAGCTCTGGTTGCCAAGCCACGCCAATATTTGTTTCCTCCAATCCTCCGAATCCAGAGACCACCGGCAGATCCGATCGGAGTACGAGGTCACAAGTGATCTTCTCAGCGGTGGCCATTTAGCGCTCTTCAGTCTGTGTTTTTTGTTGACTCATTGATGTGTTCATTGCCGACGACTTTGTTGACTGCCACTTGACCAGATTGCTTTGGCTGACACACGGCGCTCGCCCATCGAATCGAATTTGGGCAACAGCACGCGACCAATATCATGGCGCCCTTCCCCCCCCCTCCCGTCAACACCATTGACTGGTCGAATGTCGGCTTCCGCGTTCGCGAGGGTGCGTGCTGTTGAGCATCTGCCGCCATTTCTACGGGCGAACTAACCCCTGCCCCACCCCCAGTCAACGGCCACATCGAATCGCACTACTCGGTCAAGACCGGCAAATGGACCCCTCTCGCGTTCGTCGCCGACCCCTATATGCGCATCCACGGCATGGCGCCCGCACTCAACTATGGCCAGCAAGCGTACGAGGGCCTCAAAGCCTTCCGGCTGCCCGGCGACGCCGCACTCACCGTCTTCCGGCCCGACCGCAACGCCGCGCGCATGCAGTACAGCGCCGAGTTCATCAGCGTGCCGCCGGTGCCTGTCGACCTCTTCATCGACGCTGTGAAAGCCGCCGTCGCGCTCAACGCCGAATACGTCCCCCCCCATGAGACGGGCGCCGCCATGTACGTGCGCCCGCAGATCTATGGCTCGTCGGCACAGCTCGGCCTGACCCCGCCTGAGGAGTACACCTTTTGCGTGTTTGTGGTGCCGACGGGGGTGTACCATGGGACACACCCCGTGAAGGCGCTCATTCTGGATGACTTTGATCGGGCCGCGCCGAATGGCACGGGGAGTGCCAAGGTGGGTGGGAATTATGCGCCTGTGTTGAGGTGGAGTGAGAGGGCGCGGAACGAAGGGTACGGGATTACGCTGCATCTGGATAGCCGGCGGCATGAGGAGGTGGATGAGTTTAGTACGAGCGGGTTTATTGGCGCGCTGGTTGAGGGGGAGCAGGTTACTCTTGTGGTGCCGGACAGTGTGGCGGTGATCGATAGCGTGACGAGTGATAGCGTGCAGCAGATTGGGAAGAGCTTTGGGTGGAAGGTCGAGAAGCGCTCGGTAAGTTTGTTTCGCTTTGCCTGTTTGATCTTGCGTTGGATTCGAGAACGGCATGGCTGTCGGGACCATGACCCCCAGGACGCCATCGCACACAGGCCAGACTTGGCCATCAGTCAGGCCCTGTTTCTCCAGCTCCCCGTTCAAAGCCGGCTATACCCGCAGTGCGGCTTCATGTTGTCGGACGAGCGTTACACGGCACCACCCAGCTCATAATGCTAACGCCCAGGCCAGATCAGGTATTCCGAGCTGCCCACCTTCACAGAGGTCATGGCGGCGGGTACGGCGGCCGGTCTCGTGCCCATCCGGTCCATTACCCGACGCAGCACCTCATTGCCTAAGCACTCCCGTGTGTCGTCCAAGGACGGCGAGGAGACCATCACGTACATTTTGGATGGCAATGAAGAACCCGGCGCGGTGTGCGTCAAGCTTCTTTCTCAGCTCAAGGGTATCCAGGTCGGCGAGTTGGAGGACAAGTTTGGCTGGCGTTTCGACGTCACCGAGGAGGATGGTAAGCGCGTTGTTGGCGAGACTGGCCCGAGCAATGGGGGCGCACAAACGGTGGACCAGCTGGACTAAACGGTGCCATCCGGCATCAGTCACCTACAACATGACTGGCTAAAAGAGCTACTGGAAACTATCAGGCGATTTTTGGAGGTTGTGTCCCTGACCGTCTTTTGCGACCATGTATTGTCGAATCCAATGCAGGGATCTCTACGATGTTAAGCTAGAGTAGGGAGGCTATAGCCTTGTACTACTGCGCTTCTTAGACTTAGGCTACTACTGTACAATCTCGCGGCATCTGATTTTAACTATGGCTAGATGGGGTTAGCGGCTAGCTAGACTGAGTTTAGTGCCTACCGAACTTAGTCTAGTATACGCCTATCTTAGCTAAGATCAGTGGACTATAGTAGGTCGCTAAGATTATACCTTAACGAGACTATATCTAAACCTACCTACTAGGTATATAAAGCCTTATATTAATAACATCCTGTTTTAGTAATGGCTTTAATTAGTAAGCGTTAGACTTAGCCTCTTACTGCAACCTACTAATCTTAGCTAAAATAAGCACCTAACTATACTTAGTATAGCTAACCGCTAACCCTATCTAGCTATAGTTAAAATCGGACACCGCGAGATTGTACGGTATTGATCTTACTACTAGCTCTGTTAGTGTTACGGTAGTAGGCATAGTTAACTACTACGTAACACTATTAAAAGATAGAACGTTGTTCGATCCCTAGACTAAACACGTAACTATGCCTAAAAACTATATTATAGCAAGGCCTGTGACACTACCTTCCCTCTAAGCGCCTTCCGTTCCGCTAGGGCATACGGTCTCTAGGGCTTTTGCCTTAGTTCATAGCCCTACCGAAAAGACTCTACTGTCTTTTCCTCTTAGGCCTACTTTAATTGTACATTCCCCGTATGCCCGCAACTAGCATTATACTAGTAGCTGCTATTAGCACCAACCGAACTATAAATTGAACGCGGGCCCTTAGGTATAGATCGAACAAGCTACTGAACTAGAGCAAACTACAAACCAAGCCACTAGCTACATAGAGAGCAAGACGCAGTGGTAATAGACAAGTGGCGAGCGTCTAAGGTTACCGACGTATCTTCGGACTTTAATTACGTCTGATCAGATTAAGATATCGCCCTCCGGACATATGTCTTCGCCTGTTCAGAGGAAGGCGAACAAGATCACTATAAAAGCATATACCTAGAGGTAGCAGGAAGGCTTAGAGCTAAAAGTGTTAAATTTAGGGGGGGAGTTTTATATCCTAAGATTGTTGTTGTCTGCCTAAGTAGGCGGACTGACCGGCTATATATACAACTGCGAAAAACAGGACCTATAGTGTAAGAACGAAAAAACGAAAAAACCACTACGAATGCCCCCCTGTTCTAGCTAAGAGCTGTCTACCTTAGTTTATACTTCCCTTTCGAGTTTGCTAGGGCTCCTGCCTAAGAACTTGTAAAACAAAACAAAGCTCTATCTATCTCCGTTAATGTCACAGGCACAGCCTGTGTCAGGTGCTATGTTATGTGCTATACTATGTGGTTGGCTAGGCACCCTATAGCTAGAGGAGCGTAGCTCTACACTAGGTAGAGCTCGCCACGTAGAGCCTTTAGCCCTTGCGAGCTCCTACGAAGGTTATACTATTATGCAACCTTGTTGTATACGACCATTATAGTAGGTTGTACCTTTAACTCGCGCGCGTAGCTAAGTCGTCTGCTCTAGAATAGAGAGCGTACTAGACTAACTAGAACGCTTCTTTTCCTAACGTACTAGGCTTTGTTTTTATTTCTTAACTACCTACGTAGTACAAGTTAACTACTAGGACGAGCATCCTATATATAATAGTAGTCTGCCAAATAGGACTATAAGACTTCGACGAATAGGACTATAGTATTCCGACGAACTAGATAACGCTCCTATAAAGATAAGCGCGAAGATAATAAGCGGCGCCGACCTTATAGCATCGCTACCGCCAAGACTTATAGCGCTATACGTAGCGCTAAGAGAATAATAGTAGAACGAGGTCTCTAATACTATACTTGCTTTTATAGTATCGATTAACGACGATCAAGGGTATAACCTCTTAGGGTTCGCTATAGCTATAAATACAATAGTTAGCGAGCTAAAGAGGAAGCCCGATAAGTCTGTCGGGAGGTTTAAGGCGTCTATTATAGCTAGTATAGCGCTTGAGAAGGAGCTCGAAGAGTATAGGTTGCTACTTGCGAACTAGAGAACGCTAATAGCGATAGCCCTAGACTAGGCTCGCGGTAGTAGCGCTAGTAGCGGCTATAGCGTATTAATCTCCCTCTTTTACCCCGATCCGTTTACTAGAGAGGAGAAGGATACTATTAAGCGTACCCTACTTTTCGAAGACTAGGAGGATAAGGTACGTAGCCGCTAGCGAATATACCTGCGGGAGTTCCTAGACGAGTATACTAAGATCCTATACGTAAAGGCTATACTAGGTAGTAGCGCGCGCTAGGTAGTCGCGGCGAAGCTTAAGCAGGTTAAGAAGAACCTATATAGTATAGTAGTATAGCTATAGAAGACTAGGTCTAACCTCCTAAAGGCCCTCTATACCTAGTATACGACGTATAATGTAGTTGCTATAGCGAGCAACAAGCTAGAACTACTAGCGTAGAAGAACAAGTTCGTAGTATTTAACGACTTCCTTATCGAATTTACTACCCTAGCTAACACTACTAGCGTCAATAATGTAACAAGGGTCTAGATACTCTAGCTTAAAATCTCCCCCTGCCTTTTAAGCGCTATAGTTACGTAGGTAGTACTCCTACTAGCTAATAACTTTAAGCTCTAGGCTACGCTAGCTAGCTAGCTTACAACTAACCTAGAGGGAGAGGACTGTCACGGGTCTAGCCGTGACATATGGCTGTATAGCCATTGTGGGCTGTATGGCTATTGTGGAGCGGTTGTGCGATGTAGGGCCTGCAGAGCCTGCAGCGTGTATGTGGAGCCCGCCGCAAGGTATATCCCCGGCGGGCTACACCTACTATCTTAAGTCCCTTGTATAACTATATTGAATATATACGTACCCTAACATTAGGAATTTACTACCTGTGATAGTTGGTTGTACCTTCTGTTCGTATACGCAGACTCTTGCGTGGGCTTATAGTGGCACTGGAAGAGCATGTAGGAGAGATACGTTGTATTGATTGTTATATATTGAAGGAAGAGATAGAGGAAAGAGAGTGTGTAAGAACATAGCTATATATATAATAGGAAATGAGAAACGGGGCGTTAAGTAGGTACGAAGTAGCCAATTAGAGCGGACTGTAGAGATAGGGCTAGCTGGGTCGTGATATACCTCCTAGCTACAAAGCAGCTGAAAGAGAATACCTAGCTAGCTGGCTAGCGGCGAGATGCTGAAAATAGGAGGTCGAAGGCTCGAATTGCTAGAGTAGGGTTGATAGCTAAAAACGAAAATCCTTATTGTTGATATATGACCTGGCGTTACGTTTATATAATCGAAGATATACTAATATAGATCTTAGCTAATTAGAACGTAGTTATATCGGTTAGTTATATACGATCTTTAGTTGCTTATTTTACAAAGTTAAATCCGAACTACCCTATAATAACAAAAATCAATCGCGCTACCGACCCCTCCAACTATAACTATAACAATAATAAAAATAACAATAGCTTCGAATACTTAGGGTATAGCTGCCTCTATCGCCTGCGTAGCGTTATTAGAGAAAGCCCGCGCAACTAGGCTTACGAATCTATATACGGCGCGTGAAGAAGAAGAAGAAGAGGAAGAAGAGGTTGTTGCTATAGGCGCTAACGATGCTGCTTCTATTAAAGAGAGCGAGGCTAGGGTTTCGAAGACTACGAATAAAAGAAAGAGGGATATAGTTCCTGCTACGCCTAGGTATATTAATCGCGTTTCTATTAATTAAAGCGTTTTTATTAATTAACGCGCTAACTTTTAGATACCTAGTTATAATAGCGACAAGGATATCGCTACCTTTACGTCCTACGCTATAGTTTGCTACCGTTACTTACGTTCGGCCCTATATAGGTTGTTAAGTAGCGCTTGTTTAGTTCGCCTAGATACTAAGGATAAGGACGAAGCCTACGTTTAGTGCTTATATACTAGATATCCGTATAAGAAGTTGCTAGAACTTATAGTTAAGATAGCTATAGAGTTCCTCTCTATAAAGTAAGGTAGCGAGGCTATAGCTAGCGTAAGTTCCTTCTCTATTCCTATTAACCGCTATATACTAATAATAGTATAGTAACTATAGAGGGTTCGCCTTATAGCGAAGTACTTAATAGAATAGGAGGAGAAGAAGGAGAAGGTAGCGGCGGATATAGCTACTAAGGTCTAGGCCAAGGCGATTACTAAGTCTTAGGCTAAGGTAGCTACTAAGGCAGTTGCTATATTAAGGGCTAAGGCCAAGGAGAGGCGTGCCGCTACTATAGCTACTACCGATACAGCTGCCTTAGATAATAGGTTAGTAGTAGTTAGCTCCTATAAGGTTACTAACTAGGGAGAGGCTCCTGCTCTAGTTAGGCTAGCTACTAGTAGCGTTTCGGCCGTTCTGGCTGCCGAGTTAGTTAGATTAGCAAAGGAGGCTCGGGAGTCGGATAATGTAGGGGCGTCGTTAGCTTTAAGGTTATCGATAGCTATAATTAGTAGTTTGTACTATATATTAGCCGCGATAGATGCCTATTGTATAGAGTTAAAGAGGAGGAAGTTAGGCTAGTAAGCCTAGGAGTGTATATATATATAGCTACGTTTACATTTAGTGATTTTCTTATATGCTATTTTGCTCTTTTAGGCTAGATACCTAGTGTTAGATACTCTCTTAATTACAAAGATCCGTTTTGCTCTGTTTAATAATATAGCGAGCGTCTTAGAGGTTTAATATAGCGTGGAAGTGCTCGAACTTCTAGCGCGGTAGCCGTTTTATAAGACTATCTGCTAGTATATTAGCTGTAGGCAGGTACTTGACCTTAAATAACCCGTTAGTATACTCCTAACGTACCTATATATTGTAGATATCTATATAGCGAAGCTTAGTAACTACGCGCTAGTTGTCTCCTATAACAAGGCGGATAGTTTGCTAATTGTTATAGAAGATATAGTATAGCTTGCTAAGATTGAACCGAATATTAGCGAAGAAGCGCTTTAACGCTATAGTCTCACGCGTAGTAAGAGAAACAGTAAGTAACTTAGCTTCTGTTAAAGAAGTTATAACGGTCTTTTAGTAGTAGGCTTTCTAATTAATAACCCTACTATATAGTATTATAATATACCCCTAGGATAAGCGGCGCGTTTTCTCGATATCTACAAACGAGGCGTCGCTAGTAATAAGCAGGATATATATCCTAAAGGCGATGCTATACCGAATGGCTAAAAACCAGGTACCGAAGAGGTAAACGATAATATATTCTATAGCCTCGATGTATATAGGGCTAGGATTCTTTAAGAACTAAGAGAGCTACAATATAGCGAAGGCTATATTAGGGCGGATTATAATAGCTATATATAGAATGGAGCCGACGAGTTCCTAGAACCGCTTAATGTCTTTAAATAGAGTAAGACCCTTAAATAGGTAAAGGTCGTGTTCTAGGGGGATATATAGGAAGCAAGTCTCTTTGTTAAGATTAAAGCGCTTAGCGATCCGCTCGATGTACTAATTGTAGACTAGATAGACTGTACGATCCTTGCGGTTTCTTAAGACGTAGATGCTAAGGAACTATAAGACGTCGCTTTAACTATATACTTTATACTTTGTAGCTAGCGTATCTATAATCTGGTTTGCCTTATTGTTACAACCTAGCTAGCCCTGTCTCTACAGTCCGCTCTGATTGGCTACTTCGTACCTACTTAGCGCCCCGTTTTCCATTTCCTGTTATATATATAGCTATGTTCTTACATACTCTCTTTCCTCTATCTCTTCCTTCGTTATATAATAATCAATGCAACGTATCTCTCCTATATGCTCTTCTAGTGCTACTATAAGCCTACGTAAGAGTTATAAGCCCGGTGCTCGTTTCCCTTTATATAGTAGCTAAACCCGTTATAGCTTAGAAGCATTGTTATTCTATAATCCTTATAACTCGTTTCACTATTCTTACAAGTCCCGCCGCCTTGTTCTTTACAATCGCTATCGCCAAAGCCCTTATATAGCTTCCTTCGTTTTCCGCTTAAACCGCTCTTATATAGCCGTTCCGCGAAGTCCTTTAAAGTTGCCCCGCCTATATATAAGTTAAGCCGCTCTTTAGCGCCACTCTCTGCCCGTTCCGCCGTACCGCTATACCTTCTAGATCTCCGTCTACCTCTATCTATTATTCTTCTACAATAGAGACTTCTACTACTATAGACACTATTAGGAACATTACTATCCTAATGGATATCCTGCTTAAAGGTCCTATAGATTAGCCGATCTAGAAGCGTTACATTGAAAGCGCCGCTATTACCCTCTACGTTTATAATATCGTTCGTTTCGATTAGAACGATATTACTAAGGAGGCAATACTTAGTGGTTTTTAGCCGCCCTCTACTATAGAGGCTATTGCTACGCTAATAGTATAAGACTAAGCGGAATAGCTCGCCGAGGTAACTGCCTAGAATAAGAAGCTAGTTACTACTTACGGTCTAGAGCCTGTCCCTCCTTAACGCCTAAGTCTAAAGAGGATCCTTATCTAGTACTAAGCTAACTAGACTAGGTATACCGCTTAGTAACTTACTCTAGGTATAAGCGTTAATAAGAAGAACCTAGATACGCTATGTAAAGTTATTATCGCTACTATCGATCGTAAGCGTTATAACGCTATTAACAAGACTAACCTTATAGCGTAGTAACTTAGTATATATACGCTCCTCTATACTCTAGAACGCTAAGTTAGAATCTTAGATAATATAATTACTAATATAACCCGCTAACGGTATCTCGCTTATCTTAAAGAGGCTAAGCAATCTAATATAGACCTATAGACCTAGATCGCTAACTACCACTAGGCTTACTAACGCGCTAAGGTAGCCGGTCTCGAGTATATTCGTAGTACTCTGCCCGTTCTGGACTTCCTTCGCGTAATTAAGGATCGTCTTATCTTAGAATAGGGCCGCCGCGAATATAACATAGCAATCATTAATAACCGCGTTGGAAAACCCCTTAAGAGCCTTAAGGACCTGATCTAAGCCGCCGAGACTGTTGTTAGCTATAGCAAGCTGGACTTTAACGGTAGCTTCGCTACTACTAAATCTACTAGTTCTAGCAAACGCTACGATCGGGGTAAGGGAGGTGAAAAATCTTCGTCTACTAAGCCTAAGCACCCCTGCCTATATATACTTTCTAATTACGTTTAGAAGCTAATCGACTATAATACGCTTAAATCTACGTTAACTAGGTTCAAATATCCGAAAGGCCTAGTTAGTCCCGAGTTCGTTTCGTAGACCTACAAACAGTTCGCTAAGAAAAAATAGGATAACCTCTGCGCCTAGCTTAAAAAGGAAGGTTAGGTAATCAAACCCTAGCCTATATCCCTGTCTAGCTCTACTTCGTCTGCTAAACTAGGCTTTCCTAGCGCGGTAATAGCTGCAATTATTGATCCTATAGAACTCTCGGCCCTTAGTAAAGAAACTAGCCTTAGTAATAGCTTTAGTATCTTCGTAACTATCGATTCCGGCAAATATATCCTATTAGATAGTATCCTAGTTAATAACTATAGAGTAACCTACCTTATTAACAACCCTATACTCTTAGAAGAAGGGTCCCTTGTTAAGGTAAGGAAGGATAACTATATTAAGGCTAGTACTACCCGTTTCCCTATCTCTAGAAGGGGCAAATAGCGCATTAAGGGAGCACTTAACGGCGTTAACGGCCTATAATCCAAGGACCTAGTTCTTAACAACGTTGTAGTTATTAAGGGATTCTACTCTAACATTATCTTAGAGGTAGCCCTCTATAAGGCTAACATCTAGTACTATAGTTTAGACTATATACTACATTTCGGTTTAATAGAGAGTAACATTGTTATCGCGTCTCTCCTTCGTAGGTATAAGCTAGTGTTTTTAGAATATAAGCCTCTCTCTACCTACCTACCGTATCCTTATAATTGTAACTCTTCCTTTGCCGTTTCTTATAATAAAGAACAAGCTCTCGCTAAGATCTATAAGGATCCTCCTACTATACCTTCGGAGCAGTCCCTCGCTATAATCTACAACATCTAACCTAGCCGCCTAGACGACTTTGCTATTAGTTCCGCTACGCTTATAATGTTAGCTACAATAAGCGATACTATAAAACAAGTTCATTAAGGACTAGGATCAAGGTACCCTCTCCTACCTTACAAGGATTCCGAACACCTTTGGCACATCCGCGCTAGTTATCTTAGCTAGGATACGCTTAAGGCTCTCGTCTAGAGAGGCTAGAACGTTCGAATTAACGGAACCAAACGTATTAACTACAAGGCTTGCTCTATTATATACTAGGGAAAGGGGGAGTGGTATAATTGGAGTATGTTGCACCTAGAAGCCGCAAGGCTATCGGTTCGAATCTAGCCTCCCTCACCCTCTTTTCGGTTTTTCAGGATTAGTCCCCTACAAATTCCAACGAGAGTTACACTAACTAAGGAAGGAAAACCCGAGGAATAGCCGTCGTCTCGGAGACTAGGATCTAGGCCCCTACGTTATATACCAATTGGCAAGAACCCTATATTGCTCGCTATAGGATAAAAACAGTCTAGCCGTAGTAGCTAGGGACTAGTAAACTACCTAGGGTAGAAGCTGAACTACCTAATAAAATACTACTAGGGGCCCCCTCCAGAAGAAACTAGACTTGAACGAAGAGCGGAAGAAGGAGGAGATTGTTAGCTACCCTAGAACCAATTACATTTAACAAAGGGGGTAGGTAGGGTTAGAGAAGGCTAGGGCATTACGTAGTATAAAGGAAACAGAAGCGGGGAGATCAAATCGAAGAGTAGAGGTTTTCATCTAGCCTAGCGAGGGTACGGTTTCCTATACTAAACAAACCAGTAGAAGGACCGGCACGCCGTAAGGCATATTGGTGTACGAATAAATATATACTAGGGAAAAGTCGTCTCCTATAGGCCTCCTATAACCAAGTTAGTACGGCCGTTCTAGCGAGTATTTTAGGACCTTTTCTATTATACGCGTAGGTATAATAGATCCATTTACTCTCTAATTCTTAAAGACAAGTTCTCCGGCAAACCCTTCGTCTTCCGCCTTAAAGACAAGACCTAGGACCTCCTTCTCCCGATTCTTCAATGCTTCGAGGCCTAGGTACGACGCTAATTTAGCGTAGCGATCTGCAAGTTCAAGCACGATAATAAAGGCTCCCTTATTAAAACTAGGGATTGTAGCTATACCTGGTACTAGAAATAGTATATAGAACTAGGTATTGAGCTTAAACTCCCTCTATCTAATATATACAAACTAACTAGCGCTATCGAACGCGCTAGTTAAGAAGTTATTACCCGCTCTATTAAGATAATAGCTAAAGCTAGTCTCCTAGGTAACCTCTAGCTAGAAGGAGAGGAGGCATCTACGTAGCTTATTAGTATAAGCCCGAGTTAAACGTATCCTTCGATAAAGTCACTAAACAACGTCCTTCTTACTTAGTTCTAAACCTACTTCTAGTTCTTTTAGCTAGACGCGATTGTCTCCCTTATAGTAGATCTATAGCCTAACTAGAGTAGTATCTATATATATAGTTACTGCGTATATCCTCTATATAAAGAGAGAGAGAGGGATAAGTAGAAACGTATATATAAGTCGAAGCCTAGAGCGTATATCGGTTACCTTATTGGTTTTAAGGTATTAAACATCTACCGAATCTAGGTTCTAGCACTCTATAAAGTCGTTACAACTTGCAACGTTACCTTCAACAAGAACTAGTTCTTTAAGAAAGGCGAAGGGAGGTTCGATCTATAGACTATTACTAAGAAGCGGAATCTAGTAGACTCCCTAGAGCTTTAGCTATACTTACCTACTATAGGCGTAGTACTAGGCGGCATTAAGGACAGCGAGATAGATAATCTAGAAGCGACAACTCCTACGTCTATATCCCCTAAGTATTCTAAAGATAAGCTTAGGGGTATAGAAACTCTAAATCCTAGTTAGGACTTAGGGGTAACTATATCTAGAACGGTAGCCTAGCGTAATATAAGTAAGCTACCTTTTGTTTCTAGAGACTATATATATAGAGGACTCCTAATACTAGATTAGTTATTTTAAAGTTCAGCCTCTACCCTTACTAGGCCTATAAGCCCGGATAACAATAGGGATTATATATACACTTCTAGAGATAGCCTTAGAAGTATATAAAGCATTACCTCTAATATAAGCACTGTTTTTAAGGACTTAGTCGATCACTATCCTAAGTACTCTATATACTTAGATAACCTACTTCCTAAGAATTATAGCCTAGAATCTTCAAACCCTAGCTACTACTCCTCTAGCTTAGATAACTTAGACGATACTAACAAACCTAAATCCCCTACCTACAAACGTACAAAACGTAAGTACACTAAGCGGGTATTTGCCCTAGTATCTTATATAAGCTAGCGGCTTAGGGGAATAGACCTAGAAGACCTTACTAACAACGGTCCTTCTATATCTACTACTAGGATTGTTAGATTTACTTTGGAAATATATACTCTAGACTATATCTACGTCCTTAAACTTAGAATATAGCAAGCGTTTTATAAAACGTATATACTATACTATAAGGAGGTACTTAATAAGGGAGATCGGGTATACTATACTCTATATATAGTTATCGCCGCTGCGATTATACCCTAGTACGTAGCTAGACTTAACGCTACCCTAGCCCCTCCCTACGTTCACTAAGATACCCTTCTTAAAGCTCTAAAGTCTTAGAAGCAACTTACTAAGTATCTAATAGGCAAAGAGTTCGTTAGAGCTACTAAATCGGAGATTCGGAATCGTATAAATTGTAAAACCTAGAGATATATTACTTGGTCCTCTATATCTAAACTCTCTAAGGAGAAGCCCCTACCCCTAAAGTAGATATTCGCCTATAAATAGGATAAGGACAGATTCTTAGGGAAATATAAGGCGCGTATCTATATAAAAGGTAATCTTTAAAGCGCTAATTCGTTATAAAATATATACGCTATAACACTTGTATCTCGTTCCTTCTAGGCTATAATAGCTATCGCTACTAACGCGGATATAGAAGTTAAGTAGTTTAACGTTACCTAGGCATTCCTAAACGCTAAAATAGATAAAGGAATTGTCTATAAGCTCCTTTAGGGGTTTAGGGAGGATTATTACCTCCTAGCTAGCTTTAAACAAAGTAATACCTTCGTCGAACTTAAACGAGCATTATATAGCTTACGCGAATCCCCCCTTCTATAGTATAAAGAGTTCTCCTCTTTGCTCTACGAACTTAGTCTAATAGCAT
Source organism: Trichocladium antarcticum (assembly GCA_033297235.1). Lineage (NCBI taxonomy): Eukaryota > Fungi > Ascomycota > Sordariomycetes > Sordariales > Chaetomiaceae > Trichocladium > Trichocladium antarcticum. Next base: position 104,948 of record MU853415.1, read on the forward strand.
CGGGTAAGGAACTATACTTGTTTTACAACTAATACTACTATATAGGAGTTCTATTTTATATAAACGACTACCTTATATTCTACTATAAGGACTATACTAATAAGGCAAACCGGATTATAGATACTCTAGCTACAAAGTACAAAGTATATAGTTAAGGCAATGTCTTATAGTTCCTTAGTATCCGCGTCTTAAGAAACTACAAGGATCGTATAGTCTATCTAGTCTACAATTAGTATATCGAGCAGATCGCTAAGCGCTTCAATCTTAATAAGGAGACTCGCTTCCTATATATCCCCCTAGAATATAACCTTTACCTATTCGAGGGTCTTACTCCGTTCAAAGATATTAAGCGGTTCTAGGAACTTGTTAGCTCTATTCTATATATAGCTATTATAATCTACCCTAATGTAGCCTTCGCTATATTATAGCTCTCTTAGTTCTTGAAGAATCCTAGCCCTATATATATCGAGACTATAGAATACGTCATCGTTTACCTCTTCGGCACCTGGTTTTTAGCCATTCGGTACGGTATCGCCTTTTAGATATATATCCTGCTTATCGTTAGCGACGCCTTGTTTGTAGATATTAAGAAGACGCGCCGCTTATCCTAGGGGTATATTATAATACTATATAGTAGGGTTATTAACTAGAAAGCCTACTACTAAAAGACCGTTACAACTTCTTCGATAGAAGCTAAGTTACTTACTGTTTCTCTTACTATACGTGAGACTATAGCGTTAAAACGCTTCTTCACTAACATTCGGTTCGATCTTGGCGAACTATACTATATCTTCTATAACAATTAGTAAACTATTTGCCTCGTTATAGGAGATAACTAGCGCGTAGTTACTAAGCTTCGCTATATAGACATCTATAATATATAGGTACGTTAGGAGTATACTAACAGGTTATTTAAGGTTAAGTACCTGCCTACGGCTAATATACCGGTAGATGGTCTTACAAAACGGCTGCCGCGCTAGAAGTTCGAGCACTTCCACGCTATATTGAACCTCTAAGACGCTTGCTATATTATTGAACAGAGCAAAACGGATCTTTGTAATTAAAAGGGTATCTAACACTAGGTATCTAGCCTAAAAGAGCAAAACAGTATATAAGGAAATCACCAAATACAAACGCAGCTATATATATATATACTCCTGGGCTTACTAGCCTGACTTCCTCCTCTTTAACTCTATATAATAGGCATCTATTGCGGCTAATACGTAGTATAAACTCTTGCGTGGGCTTACAGTGGCACTAGAAGAGCATGTGGGAGAGATACGTTGCATTGATTGTTATATATCGAAGGAAGAGACAGAGGGAAGAGAGTATGTAAGAACATAGCTATATATATAACAGGAAATAAGAAACAGGGCGCTAAGTAGGTACGAAGCAGCCAATTAGAGCGGACTATAGAGATAGGGCTAGATAGGTTGTAACATACCCCCTAGCTACAAAGTAGCTGAAAGAGAATACCTAGTTGGCTAGCTAGCTAGTGGCGAGATGCTGAAAATAGGAGGTCGAAGGCTCGAATTGCTAGAGTAGGGTTAATAGCTAAAAACGAAAATCCTTATCGTTAATATATAACCTAGCGTCGCGTTTATATAATCAAAGATATACTAATGTAGATCCTAGCTAATTAGAACGTAGTTATATTGGTCGGTTATATACGATCTTTAGTCGCCTATTTTACGAAGTTAAATCCAAACTGTCCTACAATAATAAAAATCAATCGCGCCGCCGACCTCTCTAACTATAACTATAATAATAACAAAAACAACAATAGCTCCAAATACTTAGGGTATAGCTGCCTCCGTTGCCTACGTAGCGTTATTAGAGAAAGCCTGCGCGACCAGGCTCGCGAATCTACGCGCGGCGCGCGAAGAAGAGGAAGAAGAAGAGGTCGTTGCCGTTAGCGACAACGATGCCGCTCTTGTTAAAGAGAGCGTAACTAGGGTTTTAAAGACCCTAAATAAAAGAAAGAGGGATATAGTTCCTACTATACCTAGGTATATTAATCGCGTTTCTATTAATTAAAGCGTTTTTATTAATTAACGCGCTAACTTTTAGATACCTAGTTATAATAGCAACAAGGATATCGCTACCTTTACGTCCTACACTATAGTTTGCTACCGTTACCTACGTTCGGCCCTATATAGGTTGTTAAGTAGCGCTTACTTAGCTCGCCTAGATACTAAGGACAAGGATATAGCCTACGTTCGGTACTTACGTACCGGATATCTGTATAAGAAGTTGCTAGAACTTATAGTTAAGACGGCTATAGAGTTCCTCTCTATAAAGTAGGGTAGCGAGGCTATAGCTAGCGTAAGTTCCTTCTCTATTCCTATTAATCGCTATATACTAATAATAGTATAGTAATTGCAATAGGTTCGCCTTATAGTAAAGCACTTGATAGAACGGGAGGAGAAGAAGGAGAAAGTAGCGGTAGATATAGCTATTAAGGTCCAGGCTAAGGCGATTGCTAAGTCTTAGGCTAAGGTAGCTACTAAGGCGGTTGCTATATTAAGGGCTAGAGCTAAGGAGAGGTATGCCGTTATAGCTGCCGCTAAGGTAGCTGCCGCTAAGGCGGTTGCCGCCAAGGCGGCTAGCTCTGACGATAGGTTGGTAGTAGTTAGCTCCCGCGAGGTTGCTAACTAGGAAGAGGCTCCTGCTCCGGTTAGGCTGGTTGCTAGTGGCGTTTTGGCTATTCTAGCTACTAAGTTGGCTAGATTAGTAAAGGAGGCTCGGGAGTCGGATAACACAGGGGCGTCGTTAGCTTTAAGGTTATCGATGGCCGTAATTGGTAGTTTGTACTACGTATTAGCCGCGATAGATGCCTATTATATAGAGTTAAAGAGGAGGAAGTCGGGCCAGTAAGCCCAGGAGTATGTATATATATAGCCGCGTTTGCATTTAGTGATTTTCTTATATGCTATTTTGCTCTTTCGGGCCGGATAATGCCTAGTGTGTTTTAGGCCGGATGCCTAGTGTTAGATACCTAGCTTAATTGCAAAGATCCGTTTTGCTCTGTTCAATAATGTAGCAAGTATCTTAGAGGTTTAATATAGCGCGGAAGTGCTCGAACTTCTAGCGCGGTAGCCGTTTTATAAGACCGTCTGCCGGTATATCGGCTATAGGCAGGTACTTAACCTTAAATGACCCGTTAGTATACTCCTAACGTACCTATATATTATAGATATCTATATAGCGAAGCTTAGTAACTACGTGCTAGTTGTTTCCTATAACGAGGCGGATAGTTTACTAATTGTTATAGAAGATACAGTATAGTTCGCTAAGATCGAACCGAATGTTAGCGAAGAAGCGTTTTAACGCTATAGTCTTACACGTAGTAAGAGAAACAGTAAGTAACTTAGCTTCTATCGAAGAAGTTATAACGGTCTTTTAGTAGTAGGCTTTCTAATTAATAACCCTACTATATAGTATTATAATGTACCCTTAGGATAAGCGGCGCGTCTTCTCGATATCTACGAACAAGGCGTTGCTAGCAATAAGTAGGATGTATATCCTAAAGGCGATGCTATACCGAATAGCTAAAAACCAGGTACCGAAGAGGTAAACGATAACATGTTCTATAGCCTCGATATATATAGGGCTAGGATTCTTTAAGAACTAAGAGAGCTGCGATATAGCGAAGGCTATATTAGGGCGGATTATAATGGCTATATATAGAATAGAGCCGACAAGTTCCTAGAACTACTTAATGTCTTTGAACGGAGCAAGACCCTCGAATAGGTAAAGGTCGTGTTCTAGGGGGATATATAGGAAGCGAGTCTCCTTGTTAAGATTAAAGCGCTTAGCGATCCGCTCGATATACTAATCGTAGACTAGATAGACTGTACAATCCTTGTGGTTTCTTAAGACGCGGATACTAAGGAACTATAAGACGTCGCTTTAACTATATACTTTGTACTTTATAGCTAGCGTATCTATAATCCAGTTTGCCTTATTAGTATAGTCCTTATAGTAGAATATAAGGTAGTTGTCTACGTAAAATAGAACTATTATATAGCGGTGTTAGTTGTAAAACAAGTATAGTTCCTTACCTAATGCTATTAGACTAAGTTCGTAGAGCGAAGAGGAGAACTCTTTATACTATAGAAGGGGGGATTCGCGTAAGCTATATAACGCTCGTTTAAGTTTAACGAAGGTATCGCCTTGCTTAAAGCTAGCTAGGAGGTAATAATCCTCCCTAAACCCCTAAGGGAGCTTATAGACGATTCCTTTGTCTATTTTAGCGTTTAGGAATACCTAGGCGATATTAAACTACTTGACTTCTATATCTACGTCGGCGGCGATGGCTATTATAGCCTAGAAGGAACGGGATACAAGTGTTACAGCGTATATATTTTGTAACGAATTAGCGCTCTAAAGATCACCTTTTATATAGATACGTACCTTGTATTTCTCTAAGAATCTATCCTTGTCCTATTTATAGGCGAATACCTACTTTAGGGGTAGGGGCTTCTCTTTAGAGAGTTTAGATATAAAGGACTAAGTAATGTATCTCTAGGTTTTGCAATTTACAAGATTCCGAATCTCTAATTCGGTAGCTCTAACGAACTCTTTACCTATTAGATACTTAGTAAGTTGCTTCTAAGACTTTGGAGCTTTAAGAAGGGTGTCTCGGTAAACGTAGGGAGGGGCTAGGGTAGCGTTAAGTCTAGCTATATACTAGGGTATAATCGCGGCGGCGATAACTATATATAGAGTATAGTGTACCTGATCTCCCTTATTAAGTACCTCCTTATAATATAGTATATACGTTTTGTAAAACGCTTGCTATATTCTAAGTTTAGGGACGTAGATACAGTCTAGAGTATATATTTCTAAAGTAAATCTAACAATCCTAGCGGTAGATATAGAAGGACCGTTGTTAGTAGGGTCTTCTAGGTCTATTCCCCTAAGCCGCTAGCTCGTACAAGATGCTAGGGCGAACACCTACTTAGTATACTTACGTTTTGTACGTTCGTAGGTAGGGGACTTAGGTTTGTTAGTGTCGTCTAAGTTATCCGAGCTAGAGGAGTAGTAGCTAGGGTTTGAAGATTCCGGGCTGTGATTCTTAGGAAGTAGGTTATCCGAGTGTATAGAGTACTTAGGATAGTGATCGACTAAGTCCTTGAAAACAGTGCTTATATTAGAGGCAATGCTTTGTATACTTCTAAGGCTATCTCTAGAAGTATATATATAATCCCTATCGTTATTTAGGCTTATAGGCCCGGTAGGGGTAGAGGCTAAACTTTGAAATAACTAATCTAGTGTTAGGAGTCCTCTATATATATAGTCTCTAGAAACTAAAGGTAGCTTGCTTATATTACGCTAGGCTACCGTTCTAGATATAGTTACCCCTAAGTCCTAACTAGGATTTAGAGTTTCTATACCCCTAAGCTTATCTTTAGAATACTCGGGGGATATAGACGTAGGAGTCGTCGCTTCTAGATTATCTATCTCGCTATCCTTAACGCCGCTTAGTACTATACCTATAGTAGGCAAGTGTAGCTAAAGCTCTAGGGAGTCTACTAGATTCCGCTTCTTAGCGATAGTCTATAGATCGAACCTCCCCTTGCCCTTCTCGAAGAACTAGTTCTTGTTAAAGGTAACGTTATAAGTTATAATAACTTTATAGAGTACTAGAACCTAGATTCAGTAGATGTTTGATACCTTGTAACTAACAAGGTAACTAATATACGCTCTAGGCTTTGACTTATATACGCGTTTCTACTTATCCCTCTCTCTCTCTTTATATAGAGGATATATATAGTAACTATATACGTAGATACTACTCTAGTTAGGCTGTAGATCCGCTATAAGGGAGACGATCGCGTCTAGCTAAAAGAACTAGAAGTAGGTTTAGAACTAAGTAAGAAGGACGTTGTTTAGTAACTTTATCGAAGGATACGTTTAACTTAGGCTTATACTAATAAGCTACGTAGATACCTCCTCTCCTTCTAGCTAGAGGTTACCTAGGAGACTAGCTCCGGCTATTATCTTAATAGAGTAGGTGATAACTTCTTAACTAGTGCGTTCGATAGCGCTAGTTAGTTCGTATATATTAGATAGAGGGAGTTTAAGCTCGATACCTAGTTCTACGTACCATTTCTAGTACTAGGTATAGCTACGATCCCTAGTTTTGACAAGGGAGCCTTCGTTGTTATGTTTAAACTTGTAGATCGCTACGCTAAATTGGCGTTGTACCTAGGCCTCGAAGCATTGAAGAATCGGGAGAAGGAGGTCCTAGGTCTTATCTTTAAGGCGGAAGACAAAGGGTTTACTAGAGAACTCGTCTTTAAGAATTAGAGAGTAAATGGATCTATTATACCTATACGTATAATAGAAAAGGTCCTAAAATACTCGCTAGAATAGCCGTACTAACTTAGTTGTAGGAGGCCTATAGGAGACGACTTTTCCCTAGTATATAATAGAGCAAGCCTTATAGTTAATACGTTTAGTTCCGTTAATTCGAACGTTCTAGCCTCTCTAGACGAGAGCCTTAAGTATATCCTGGCTAAAATAACTAGCGCGGATATACCAAAGGTGTTTAGAATCCTTATAGGGTAGGAGAGGGTACCTCGATCCTAGTCCTTAACGAACTTGTTTTATAGTATCGCTTATTATAGCTAATATTACAAGCGTAGCGGAACTAATAGCGAAGTCGTCCAGACAGCTAGGTTAGATATTATAGATTATAGCAAGGGACTACTCCAAAGGTATAGTAGGAGGATCCTTATAGATCTTAGTAAGAGCTCGTTCTTTATTGTAAGAAACGGCAAAGGAAGAGTTATAATTATAAGGATACGGTAGGTAGGTAGAGAGAGCCTTATATTCTAAAAATACTAGCTTGTACCTACAAAGGAGAGACGTAATGATAATATTGCTCTCTATCGAACCGAAACGTAGTATATAGTCTAAACTATAGTACTAGATGTTAGCTTTGTAGAGGGCTGTCACGACCCAGCCAGCCCTGTCTCTGCAGTCCGCTCTGATTGGCTGCTTCGCACCCACTCAGCGCCCCGTTTCTCATTTCCTGTCATATATATAGCTGTGTTCTCACGCACTCTCTTTCCTCTGTCTCTTCCTTCGATACATGACAATCAATGCAACGCATCTCTCCCACATGCTCTTCCAGTGCCACTGTAAGCCCACGCAAGAAGGGCCGCCTCTAAGATAATGTTAGAGTGGAATCCCTTAATAACTACGACGTTGTTAAGAACTAGATCCTTAGATCGTAGGCTGTTAACGCTGTTAAGTGCTCCCTTAATGCGCTATTTGCCCCTTCTAAAGATAGGGAAACAGGTAGTGCTAGCCTTAATATAGTTATCCTTCTTCGCCTTAACGAGGGACCTTTCTTCTAAGAGTATAGGGTTGTTAATAAGGTAGGTTGCTCTATAGTTGTTAACTAGGATACTGTCCGATAGGATGTATTTGCTAGAATCGACGGTTACGAAGATACCGAAGCTATTACTAAGGCTAGTTTCTTTACTAAGGGCTGAGAGTTCCGTAGGATTAATAATCGCGGCTATTACCGCGCCGGGAAAGCCTAGTTTAGTAGATAAAGTAGAGCTAGACGGGGATATAGGCTAGGGTTTGATTACCTAACCTTCCTTTTTAAGCTAGGCGCGGAGGTTATCCTACTTTTTCTTAGCGAACCGTTTGTAGATCTACGAAACGAACTTAGGACTAACTAGGCCTTTTGGATGTTTGAACCTAGTTAATGTAGATTTAAGCATGTTATAGTCGATTAGCTTCTAAATGTAATTGGAGATTATATATAGGTAGGGGTGCTTAGGCTTAGTAGACGAAGATTTTTCACCTCCCTTACCCCGATCGCAGCGTTTACTAGAACTAGTAGATTCAGTAGTAGCGAAGCTACCGTTAAAGTCTAGCTTATTATAGCTAACGATAGTCTTAGTAGCTTAGATTAGGTCCTTAAGGCTCTTAAGGGGTTTTCTAATGTAGTTATCGATAATTACTACGTTATATTCGTAGCGGCCCTATTCTAGGATAAGACAATCCTTAATTACGCGAAGGAAGTCTAGAACGGGTAGAGTACTACGAATGTACTTGAGACCGGCTACCTTAGCGCGTTAGTAAGCCTAGCGGTAGTTAGCGATCTAGGTCCGTAGGTCTATATTAGATTGCTTAGCCTCTTTAAGACAAGCGAGATACTATTAGCGGGTTATATTAGCAATTATATTATCCGAGATTCTAACTTAGCGTTTTAGAGTACGGAGGAGCGCGCGTACGCTAAGTTGCTACGCTACGAGGTTAGTCTCGTTAGTAGCGTTATAACGCTCGCGATCGACAGTAGCAATAATAACTTTACGTAGCGTATCCAGGTTCTTCTTGTTAACGCTTATACCTAGAGTAAGTTGCTAAGCGGCGTACCTAGTCTAGTTAGTTTAGTGCTAGACAAGGATCCTCTCTAGACTCGGGCGTTAAGGAGGGATAGGCTCTAGACTATAAGTAGTAACTAGCTTCTCGTTCTAGGCGGTTACCTTAGCGAGCTATTCCGCTTAGTCTCGTGCTATTAGCGTAGCAATAGCCTTTATAGTAGAGGGCGGCTAAAAACCACTAAGTATCGCCTCCTTAGTGACATCGTTCTAATCGAAACGAACGATATTATAAACGTAGAGGGTAATAGCGGCGCTTTCGATGTAACGCTTCTAGATCGGCCAATCCGTAGGACCCTTAAGTAGGATGTCCGTTAGGATAGTAATATTCCCGATTATATCTATAGTAGTAGAAGTCTCTATTATAGAAGAACGATAGATAGAGGTAGACGGAGATCTAGAAGGTAT
>MU853415.1:122022-144175 GCA_033297235.1 Trichocladium antarcticum
TAGAATATACAAACTACTCCTCTAGTTAGGGGAGGGACTAGGGCGCCCTCTAGTTGTAGTAGCGAGCTTGATCTAGGAGGCGTATACTAAGCTATTTAGGAGGTTCTAGAAGAGGAGCGGGAGGACGTAAGGGAGGAAGCCTAGGCTAGGCCTATAGGGGCTAATAGCGGTCGAGAGAGTAGTAGCTATAGCAAACGAGTAGGCTAAGTAAAAGTAGAAGATAGGGAAGCTAAAGAACAAGACCCTCGATATAGATAGAGTAGTAGAACTCGCCTAGTAGGAGCGCGAGATAGCGGCCTAGGAAAGGCGCGCCGCGCTTGTAACGAGAGCAAGAAGACCTATATACTACTTGGCAGATAAGGACCCCCCGATATAACTATTTATAGACCTTGCCCTTAAGAGATACAAGGGTCTAAGCAAGGCTTAGAGCTCCCTACTTACCTAGGCGCGTAGCGGGGACATTAGCCTCCGGGAGTACCTAAACAAGGTGAACGTCCTGGAGATTACTACGCTATACTACGAGTATAGCGAAGGCAAAGAAACGATCGAATACCTAGTAGTGTAGTATAAAGATCTACTAAAGTATAGAACCTAGGAGGAGTTACAAATACGGTTACAACAGGATCTATAGCTTGTCTTACAATAAGCTATATAGCTATATAAGAGCTTGGTAAAGGTGGTTATTAGCTGGTTGATGGATTCGGGGCGCCTGACGGAGTATAGCGTGGCTCGTAGGCTGTAACTAGAAGCTGCGATAGCCGCGAAAGCGGCTAAGAGCAGCGGAGAGGGTATAGGAAGTGCCGAATCGAGCCGCTAAGGGAGACAGGGGCTACCTTTAATACGTAGTATAATGGATTCAAAGCGCTGAAGCAGAAGCGTAGGCAGGGGTTTTTACCCGGCCCCCTGTTCAGGGGGTACGGTTTCCTTTGTATATAAACTAGTAGCAGGACCGGCGCGCTGTAAGGCATATCGGAGTACGAATAAATAATATATACGTAGATACTACTCTAGTTAGGCTGTAGATCCGCTATAAGGGAGACGATCGCGTCTAGCTAAAAGAACTGGAAGTAGGTTTAGAACTAAGTAAGGAGGACGTCGTTTAGTGACTTTATTAAAGGATACGTTTAACTTAGGCTTATACTAATAAGCTATATAGATACCTCCTCTCCTTCTAGCTAGAGGTTACCTAGGAGACTAGCTCTAGCTATTATCTTAATAGAGTAGGTAATAACTTCTTAACTAGCGCGTTCGATAGCGCTAGTTAGTTCGTATATATTAGATAGAGGGAGTTTAAGCTCGATACCTAGTTCTATATACTATTTCTAGTACCAGGTATAGCTACAATCCCTAGTTTTAATAAAGGAGCCTTCGTTATTATACTTAAACTTGTAGATCGCTACGCTAAATTAGCGTTGTACCTAGGCCTTAAAGTATTAAAGAATTAGAAGAAGGAGGTTCTAGGTCTTGTCTTTAAGGCGGAAGACGAAGGGTTTGCTAGAGAACTTGTCTTTAAGAATCAGAGAGTAAATGGATCTATTATACCTACGTATATAATAGAAAAGGTTCTAAAATACTCGCTAGAACGGCTATACTAACTCTCCTATAGGAGGCCTATAGGAGACGACTTTTCCCTAGTATATAATAGAGCAAGCCTTATAGTTAATACGTTTAGTTCCGTTAATTCGAACGTTCTAGCCTCTCTAGACGAGAGCCTTAAGTATATCCTGGCTAAAATAACTAGCGCGGATATACCAAAGGTGTTTAGAATCCTTATAGGGTAGGAGAGGGTACCTCGATCCTAGTCCTTAACGAACTTGTTTTATAGTATCGCTTATTATAGCTAATATTACAAGCGTAGCGGAACTAATAGCGAAGTCGTCTAGACAGCTAGGTTAGATATTATAGATTATAGCAAGGGACTACTCCGAAGGTATAGTAGGAGGATCCTTATAGATCTTAGTAAGAGCTTGTTCTTTATTGTAAGAAACGGCAAGGGAAGAGTTACAATTATAAGGATATAGTAGGTAGGTAGAGAGAGGCCTATATTCTAAAAACACTAGCTTATACCTACGAAGGAGAGACGCGATAATAATGTTACTTTCTATCGAACCGAAACGTAATATATAGTCTAAACTATAGTACTAGATGTTAGCCTTATAGAGGGCCGCCTCCGAGATAATGTTAGAGTGGAATCCCTTAATAACTATAACGTTATTAAGAACTAGATCCTTGGATCGTAGGCTATTAACGCCGTTAAGTGCTCCCTTAATGCGCTATTTGCCCCTTCTAGAGATAGGGAAACAGGTAGTGCTAGCCTTAATATAGTTATTCTTCCTTGCCTTAATAAAGGACCTTTCTTCTAAGAGTATAGGGTTATTAATAAGGTAGGGCCCCCCCTAGAAGAAACTGGACTTGAAGGAAGGAAGAGCGGAAGAAGGAGGAGATTGTTAGCTACCCTAGAACCAATCACATCTAACAAAGGGGGCAGGTAGGGTTGGAGAAGGCTAGGGCATCACGTAGTATGAAGGAAACAGAAGCGGGGAGATCAAATCGAAGAGTGGAGGTTTTCATCCGGCCTAGCGAGGGTACGGTTTCCTGTACTAAACAAACCAGTAGAAGGACCAGCGCGCCGTAAGGCATATCGGTGTACGAATAAATAAATATTAATAAGGTATGTTGCTCTATAGTTATTAACTAGGATACTGTCTAATAGGATGTATTTGCTAGAATCGACGGTTACGAAGATGCCGAAGCTATTGCCGAGGCTGGTTTCTTTACCGAGGGCCAAGAGTTCCGTGGGATTAATGATTGCGGCTATTACTACGCTAGGAAAGCCCGGTTTAGTAGACAAAGTAGAGCTAGACAGGGATATAAGCTAGGGTTTAATTACCTAACCTTCCTTTTTAAGCTAGGCGCGGAGGTTATTCTACTTTTTCTTAGCGAACTATTTGTAGATCTACGAAACAAACTTAGGACTAACCGGGCCTTTTGGATGTTTGAACCTAGTTAATGTAGATTTAAGCGTATTATAGTTGATTGGCTTCTAAATATAATTGGAAACTATATATAGGTAGGGGTGCTTAGGCTTAGTAGACGAAGATTTTTCACTTTCCTTACCCTGATTATAGCGTTTGCTAGAACTAGTAGATTTAGTAGTAGCGAAGCTACCGTTAAAGTCTAGCTTGCTATAGCTAACGACGGTCTTAGTAGCTTAGATTAGGTCCTTAAGGCTCTTAAAGGGTTTTCTAATATAGTTATTAATAATTACTACGTTATATTTGTAGCGGCCCTATTCTAGGATAAGACAATCTTTAATTACGTAAAGGAAGTCTAGAACGGGTAGAGTACTACGAATGTACTTGAGACTAGCTACCTTAGCGCGTTAGTAAGCCTAGCGGTAGTTAGCGATCTAGGTCCGTAAGTCTATATTAGATTACTTAGCCTCTTTAAGACAAGCGAGATACAATTAGTAGGTTATATTCGCAATTATATTATCTAAGATTCCAACTTAGCGTTCTAGAGTATAGAGGAGCGCGCGTACGCTAAGTTGCTACGCTATAAGGTTAGTCTCGTTAGTAGCGTTATAACGCTTACGATCGATAGTAGCGATAATAACTTTGTATAGCGTATCTAGGTTCTTCTTATTAACGCTTATACCTAGAGTAAGTTACTAAGCGGCGTACCTAGTCTAGTTAGCTTAGTGCTAGATAAGGATCCTCTCTAGACTTAGGCGTTAAGGAGGGATAGGCTCTAGACTGTAAGTAGCAACTAGCTTCTCGTTCTAGGTAGTTACTTTAGCGAGCTATTTCGCTTAGTCTTATACTATTAGCGTAGTAATAGCCTCTATAGTAGAGGGTAGCTAAAAACCACTAAGCATCGCCTCCTTAGTAATATCGTTCTAATCGAAACGAACGATATTATAAACGTAGAGGGTAATAGCGGCGCTTTCAATATAACGCTTCTAGATTAGCTAATCTATAGGACCCTTAAGTAGGATATCCGTTAGGATAGTAATATTCCTAATAGTGTCTATAGTAGTAGAAGTCTCTATTATAGAAGAACGATAGAGGTAGATGGAGATCTAGAAGATATAGTAGTATAGCGGAACGGGCAGAGAGTGGCGCTAAAGAGCGGCTTGACTTGTACGCGGGCAGGGCGACTTTAAAGGACTTCGCGGAACGGCTATATAAGAGCGGTTTAAGCGGAAAACAAGGGAAGCCGTATAAGGGCTTTAGCAATAGCGATTATAAAGAACAAGGTAGCGGGACTTATAAGAATAGTAAAACGAGTTATAAGGATTATAGAATAACAATACTTCTAAGCTATAACGGGTTTAGCTACTATACAAAGGGAAACAAGCACCGGGCTTATAACTCTTATATAGGCTTATAGTAGCACTAGAAGAGTATATAGGAGAGATACGTTGTATTGATTGTTATATATCGAAGGAAGAGACAGAGGAAAGAGAGTGTGTAAGAACATAGCTATATATATAACAGGAAATAAGAAACGGGGCGCTAAGTGGGTGCGAAGCAGCCAATCAGAGCGGACTGTAGAGACAGGGCTGGCTGGGTCGTGACACAGACCTTCGTCGATTAATTACGACGAATTTACGTTACGCGAACTAACCGAAATTACAATTCGACCGCCCCGAACCTAAGAAACCAACAAGATAGTCGGTCCCGAAACGACAAGATAGTCCGATACCCGAACCTAAGAAACCTAAACCCCTGAACCTAAGAACCCGAACCTAAGAAACCCGAACAAAGAAGATAGTAAGTACTATAGACGTTAACGTAAGCTCCGCGGCCTAAGTGCCTATTTCTATTAAGGATATACGTAGCAAGGCCGTTATAGCCCTAAAGGAAGAGATATACCTAAAACTAAAGGGTTATTTCGAAGGATACTATAGGCCGTTTATAGGTAATAAGCTTCTACTTAAAGCGCTTAAGAGAGCTAGAAAGGATAATATAATAGAGAGGATAATAGCGAACCTTACCGAATATATCCTTAGGGGCGTAACTAAGGAAATCTAGAGATAGATAGTTAGGGTAAACAAGGTAAACGAGAAGGCTATAGTACTATAAGTAGAGAATAACGTTTTAACAAGGCTAATTAAGTCTAGGAAGCTAGGTAGTAGCGGCGCTAGGGAGGGTAGTATACTATACGCCTCTACGTTCTTAGGCTCTAAGCGGGACTTAGCGAAGCGAACTATATAATTTAGAATATAGAAGACGCTAATTATAGCGTAATAGGCTATAAAGCTGCTAGAATACGCGACTAAGGAAGCGAAGATCCTTTACGTAGCGTCGCTACTAGAGGGGATCGTAGCTATAGGGATTAGTAACTAGATCGATACTATTGTCGCGAACCTAGGCGATAACTAGACCTAGGTATAGACAACTACTAACGAGTTTATTAAATTCCTCTCTAAGAAGTACGTAACGATGGACCTAGTAGCTAACGTAGAAAACAAGCTATATAAGATAGTATAGAAAGATAAGTACGTAAAGTTTATAGACTTTATTACGGAGTTCTTGAACCTCTATAACCTAAGTAACTAGGATAACGCTACCTACGTACGTACGCTAAGAGAGAAGCTTTCGAAGCTAATATAGGACCTGATCCTACTATAGATAAGCCTCCTAGCCTAGGATAACTTCTAGGGATAGGTTACTATAGCCTAGGCCTAGGCTAATAACCTTAAAATTGAGGAATACTTAAAGAAGGCTAATAAGCTAAACTACTATAACGGCTATAACGCTAAGAAGGAAGGTAAAGACCTAAACGCTATAGACGTTAACTAGGTAACTACTACTAAGGATAGGGTAACTATCTTATAACTCTCTAACTTAAAGAAGGAGTAGTATATAGCTATAGGTCTCTATTCCCTCTATAGTATAAGGGGCTATATCGCGGCGAAATATATAGAGTGTCATAGGCATAGCCTATGTCATGTGCCATGTTATGTGCCATGCTATATGGTTGGCTGAGCACCCTGTAGCTAGAGGAGCGTAGCTCTATACTAGGTGGAGCTCGCCGCGTAGAGCCTTCAGCCCTTGCAAGCTCCTACGAAGGTTGCACTGTTGTACAACCTTGTTATATACGACCGTTATAGTAGGTTGTACCTTCAACTCGCGCGCGTAGCTAGTCAGACCGTTAGAGGCAGATCGAACACCTTAGACTAGCTAGAACGCTTCTTTTTTCTAACGTACTAGACTTTGTTTAACCTTAACTACGTAGTATAAGTTAAAACAAGTACCCTACCCCTATTCACAGTCCAACGTATAGGATATCTAACGTATAGGACTACCCCCTATAGAACTACCCTAACAAACTAGGATAATAGATAGGGTAGAAGATAGTAACAATATACTAATATAGGCGCTAGAGTAAGCTAGCCCGTCGCGTGCCGCTATTATACGCGAGTAGCTAAGAGCCGTACTAGCGGAGTAGAAGGCAACACTCGCTGCGCTTGCTAATACCTAGGCGATAGCTAATAACGTAGTTACTAAGGGCAAGGCGCTTTATAAATAGCTCGAGGTATAGAAGTATACGAACGTAGTGATCTCGAAGATACTTGAGGAGTAGAGACTAATAACCCTATAGGCGCTCGAGGCGACGAGCGCTACGCTAGCTAGAGGCGGTAGAGGTAGTAGCTAGCCGTTATACTAGCCCTGTAATAAGGACAACCTAGCTACAATGTCCCTCCCTTACCCGATACCGTTTATAGGGGAGGAGAAGGATACTATTAAGCGGACTACCTTGTTCGACAACTAGTTAGATAAGGTCCGGGGGCGCTAGAGAACACGCCCTTGCGAGTTCTTGACCGAGCGTACGAAGATCCTATACGCTAAGGCGATGCTTAGTAGCAACGCGAGCCGCGCGGTTAAGTCGAAGCTCTAGACGATCGAGAACTACCTAAACGATAATAGGCGCTAGTACTAGAAGACTAGGACTAAGTTCCTAAACGACCTTAAGAAGCGGTATATAACCTACGACGTTACTATAGCAGCTATAAACTAGCTCTATATACTTGTCTAGGAGAACAAGTTCGTGAACTTTAACGACTTCCTAATAGAGTTCTTAAACCTAGCCGATACTACTAATATTAAGAGCGTAACGTAGGTCTGTATATTTAGAGAATAGATCTTAGCCTACCTTTTAGCTACGTTTACGTTATAGGTTAGGCTATTAGCGTCAGACGACTTCGACGTATAGGCTGAAATAGCCTAGACCCTATCTACGAACTTAGATACGGAGGACTTTAGGAAGAAGATCCGCAGCGGCAACGGCGCGCTCGCTATATATTATAGTAGCGGTAGCGGGGGTACTAGGAGAGCCTAGGATCCCGACGCTATAGAGATCGACGCTATTACCCTAGCCGCGCTTATACCATAAGAAAAGGAGCGCCGTAGGGCTAGCGGCCTATACTTCAAGTATAGCGCTAGCGACTATATCTTAAAGTATTGCTAGGCCGGCCAAGGAGGCTGTAGTAGCTATGGCGGCTAGCTGTAGCGTAGAGGCGCGTAGGGCTACGGCGGTACGTAGGGCTATAGCGGGGTATAGGGCTACGGCAGCGCGTAAGGCTATAGCGGGGCGTAGGGCTACGGCGGAGCGTAGGGCTATAGCGGAGTATAGGGCTACGGCGGCGCGTAGAGATAGTAGCAGCCTTAGGGATAGTAGCAGCCTACTTAGTAAGGCTTTGGTTAAGCCCTCTCTAGGGGCCTCCTAGCTTGCGGCGGCGTAAGCGGCTACGCTAGGGCCTATTAGAGGGGTCGAGGCGGGCTCGCTATACGTTTTATAGATATCACAGGTAGTAAATGCCCAATGTTGGGGTACGTATATATTCGATGTGGTTGTACGAGGAACTCAAGATAGTGGGTGTGGCCCGCCGGGGATAAGCCCTGCGCAGCGGGCTCTACATGCTACAGGCTCTACAGGCCCTACATCGCACAACCGCTCCACAATGGCTATACGGCCCGCAATGGCTATACGGCCATATATCACGGCTAGACCTATAACACTACCCTCCCTTAAAACAAGCCTCCTCTTTAAATTAAACCTACAGTTCGAACGCTCGAATCGTAGCTTCAGTTCCTTCTTAGCACCTACGCTAGGGGCCCTAGCTTGTTCGGATTAGTATCGTAGAACTTCTAAATAGCATTATCGTAGCTACGTAGATCCGTTGCTAGCTACTAAGTCAGCTAGGCGTAGCCCTCCTACTTAACTAGGTATTACTACCTCCCGTTCTCTACCTTCCTAAAGTCTCGAATCTCCTTAA
The DNA here is from genome assembly GCA_033297235.1 of Trichocladium antarcticum. NCBI lineage: Eukaryota > Fungi > Ascomycota > Sordariomycetes > Sordariales > Chaetomiaceae > Trichocladium > Trichocladium antarcticum. Next base: position 130,307 of record MU853415.1, read on the forward strand.
ATCTCTATTTAACTACTTCGACGCCATCGTCCTAGCGCCTTACTTCCCTACTATAGTTCGCCCTTATATCTCTCTACGCGTTAGCTTGCTCTAGGATTCCCTACTCGCCCTGCTATAGCCGAACTAGTAATACGTAGAACGTGTTGAATATCTTTATATTCGCTAGAAGGCGTAGCGTTACCGCGTATAACGCCGCTTTAGTAACTTCGAATAGTCCCTCCTAGCGTAGTTCGAGCTTCTTCGTCGGGCGCCCTGTCTTGTAATGCCGTATATTAAGCATTACCTTGTTGCCGATTCTATAGACTAGGGCGTCGCTACGTTTAGCGTTTGCGTTAATCTTATAACGGTCCTGCGCTTGCCTCGCTAGTACCTTCGCTATATCTAGCACTGCTTTAAAGCGTATAGATATCTCTATCGCCTAGAAAAACTCCCTCTTCTAAGCTTCTAAGAGTTCTAGTAGGTATAGTCTGCTTGGTTCTACGCCTATATGTAGGTAGAAACTGTAGTTCGCGAAGAAGGGCGATACTCCCGTTATCTCTAACGATATATTATTCCCTACAAACTCTACAAGCGGTACCTAATCTACCTAGTTATCCTATACCTAGTTAACGAAAAGGCGCAAATACTACTCTAACTTTACGTTAATCCGTTTAGTCTAGCCGTTCGTTTATAGGTAGAACGCTAATAATAGCTTTAGAGTTACTGCTAATTGCGACGATAGTATTCTCTAGAACGTTGAAACGAACTATATACCTCTATCTAATATAATCGTCTCGGGCAGGCTATATAGGCTATAGACCCGTTCTACAAAGCGGTCCGTTAACTTATCTACTTCTAAGGTCTCTATTAGGATAAAGTAGCGTATTTTCGTTAGTCGGTCCACTACTACTATAATATAGTTAAAGGTACGGTTTCTCCTTATATATAGCGGGAGTAGTATAATATAATCTACCGATATATCCCGCTACGGCGAAAGTAGCACTAGTAGCGGCTTTAGAAAGCCCGTTAGTAGCGCCTTTAGCGTTTTCGTCTTGTTATATAGTAAGTAGGCGTTGTAGTAGTCGCGGATCGTACCGGTTATCCTAGTCTACTAGTATTTCCAGTTTATTAGATCAATAGTCTTGGTTCTTCTAGGGTAGCCCCTAGGTCCTAATATGTAAGTTCGGTAGATTAGCTATAGCTATATTTCGTCATTATCTAGGTTAATAAGTATCCTCCTATAGTAGTAAGCCTTGCCTACGATAGCTTAGCACTCCGTATAGAGCACTTTAAGCTTCGTTTTTATATCCTTTAGCTACGCTCTGGTTCTAGGGTCTGCTAACGCCTTAAGCGTTGCCTTTAGTAGATCCAAGCTTGTATATATCTCGTTCAGCAGATCGTCGATATACCTTAATAGGTCCAACTAGTTGACTGTAATCGCCTTATTATATAGTCTTAGTAGTTTAAATATCTCTAGATCGAACCAGTCGGGGTTAATTAGTAGCCTCTTACGGTTCTAAAGTCGGTTATCCTCTATACCCTATAGTATATGTTCTAGCTTATAGCTTAGTATATCCGGTATCGCGTTTGCCGATCCTAGCCAGTAGATAATACGGAAGTTAAATCGTAATAGGAATTCGGACTACCGTATATGCCTTAGGGATAGTTACTTCGTCGTTACGAAGGTCTGAAGGTTCTTATAGTCTATAATAATGTTAAACTAGCCGTTTGCTCCCTTTAGTTCTAGTCGCTATTCCTTTAGTGCCTTAATTACCGCTAATAGCTCCTTGTTATAGATATTGTAATTGCATTCCTATACTAAGTGCTTCGCGCTAAAGTAGGCTACTAGGTACTAGTCGCCGTTATCGTCTTATTATAGTAGCGTTCCGCCTACTAACTAGTCTAAAGCGTTAGTTTCGACAACTACGGGCTTATCCTAGTTGTAGATCCTTAGCGCTAGTGCTATCGAAAAGTATGTTTTTAGTTATTCGAAAGTAGATTAGTATAGTCTGCTCTATTCCTAGCTCGTTGTCTTCTTCGTTAAGTTGTAAAGTGGCCTTGCTACTCCTAAGAAGTTCTTAATAAATCGCCGGTAGAAGTTCGCGAAGCCTAGGAAGCGTTGTAACTACCGTTTCGTTATTAGCGGCTCCTAAGATACGATCGCTACTACCTTCTCTTTGTCTATATCGATACCGCCTAGTGTAATAATTAGGCCTAGGTATTTCGTTCTTATAGTATAGAATTCGCATTTGTTAATATTAACCTAGAGGCCCGCCTAGTGCAGTCTCTTTAGTACCTCCTTTACCTACTTAACGTAGTCTGCTATATTCGTAGAGTAGATTAGTATATTGTCTAAGTAAGCTATGGCGTATACGTCTAGTATATTGTATAGCGTGTTATTAATATAGTGTTAAAACGTAGCAGGTACTCCCTATAGCCCGAACGGTGTAACTAGCGATTCGTAGAGGCCGAATCGTGTTACAAACGCTATTAACTATTTGTAGCCTTCCGCTACTTAGACTCTGTTAAACGCCGCGATAACATCTAGCTTCGTAAAGATCCGCGCTTTATAGATAGAATCGAGTGTCTCCTTAATTAGTAGTATTAGATATTAACTTTTTATCGAAACGTTGTTTAGACTTTAGAAGTTAGCGTAAATCTATACTCTACCTTCTAGCTTCTAGGCAAGTAGTAAAGGCGCTCCTGTGCTTAATTTTAATAGTTGGATAAAGCCTTTCGTTAGGTAGTTATCTAGCTAGCGCTTAAATACCCGTAGTTCTATTAGTAAGAACAGTCTGTTCCTTAAGAACAGTAGCTTACTTCCTAGTATTAGCTCGATTTTATAGTCGTATAATCTATATAGTAGTAGCGTATCTACCTTCTAGGGAAGAAAAGTCTCGAACGTATCGCGATACTCCGCTAGTAGGCGTTTTAAGATATCCGCTACTATTAGCTAGGGTTTATTGCTCTTCTTAAAGAATTTCTAAGCGTCCTCCTTTATAATCCTATAAATTGTCTCTACGTCGCTCTAAAGGGCGTTTACAAACTCGTAGTACCGTTCTAGGAGTACCGAAGTATAGTCCTCTAGCGAGCCTTTGTAGTTTAATATCCGCTTATAAAAGTTATCTAGTAGGGTATAGAGTATAGCCCTCTCTTTATCCTTCTTCTCGTTTAGTATTGCTTGTTCTAGTTAGTCGACCGTTATACGTATTACCGTTACGCCCTTCTAGCGGTAGAAAAGCATAAAGTTTAGCGCGTTTAGTATCTTAATGTTGTTTTTATTAATCGCCTCGTTACGCGGTAGTAGCTTTAGGAGTCGTTTCGGTAGTAGCAGCGCCTATAGGTACCTGCGCCTATTTACCTTCTTTGCTAGTTATAGCCTCTTTATAAGCTTATTTGGAATAACTACCGCTCTTGATCCTAGTAGGGATAAGGTCTACCGTAGTCCGTTCTTAAGCGCTCTCTAATAGCGTTATAATAGGGATAACCTCCTTTTCCTTTTCTTCTATAGGTTCTCTAGACCCTAGTTATACTCCTTATCCTCTAGTTCTCCCTTATCTAGGACTTCCTTAACCGATGCTTAGTATTTCGCTATGTTTTTTATAGTTATAGGTTCTACGGTTATAGGTTCTGTAGTTATAGGCTTCGCTTACGGTGCCGTTAGCTTAGTTGTATATTCTAGTAAGTAACGTTACTCTTAGTAACGCTCCCTAAACGTAAGCTTTAGGTCCGCCTAGTTAATTGTTAGGTCGTGTCTTCTTAGCTATAGGAGGCCTAGAATAATCGGATTGTCTTTCGCTAATATAGTAATAAAGAACCGAAGCTTCTCCCTATACTAGCCGATCCTTAGTTCTAGTACCGTGCTCTATTCGATCTATAACTTTAGTATACTATTAGCTAAGTAGAGTAGCTTCCTTGTTTCTAGTCTGCTTAGTAGTATATCGTTACGTACTACGAAACTAAAGTCTATAAAGGTAAGACCTATATAGCCTAAATCTACAAGCGCTATATACGCTATCTTACGCTTGCTTATTACAATATAGGAGGATAATAGGATTAAATTAGCTATCTAACCGATAGCGCTAATAACTAAATCGCTACTACCTCCCCTATAATAGCCTCTATACCCCTACGCGTGTCTTTGCGTAGAGGCTAGGCATTTCCCTAGTACTGTTATTACTATTCTAGGTCTTCCGTGCTCTATTCGGGTTCGTAGTACTTAGTATCGTTATAACTAACTTCTCCTAGAACGTAGCCTTAGTCTATAAATCGCACGTAGTACGCGCTATAGCCTCCGCTATTATTACTAAAGTTCTAGTTGTTATTACTAAAGTTCTAGTTGTTGTTATTCTATCGATATAGGTATCCGCCGCCGCCGTAGCCTCTGCTACCTCCGAATCCGCCGTTGTTATTATTCTAGTTTAGGCCGCTATTGTTATTCTAGTTCGGGCTACTATTGTTGCTGAATCCGCCGTTATTGCCGAATCCGCCGTTATTACCGAATCTGCCGTTGTTACTAAATCCGCCGTTATTGCCGAATCCGCCGTAGTTACCGCGGCCGCCCTGCTACCCTCTACCTCTAGCGCCTAGGTTGTTCTAGGCAGCTTGCTTACCTTTCTCTATATATTTCGCTACGATATAGCCCCTTATACTATAGAGCAAATAGAGACCTATAGCTATATACTACTCCCTCTCTAAGTTAGAGAGTTATAAGATAGTTACCTTATCCTTAGTAGTAGTTACCTAGTTAATGTCTATAGCGTTTAGGTCCTTGCCTTGCTTCTTAGTATTGTAGCTATTATAGTAGTTCGGCTCGTTAGCCTTCTTTAAGTGTTCCTCTATTTCGAGGTTATTAACCTAGGCCTAGGCTATAGTAACCTATCCCTAGAAGTTATCCCAGGCCAGGAGGTTCGTCTATAGTAGGATCAGGTCCTATATTAGCTTCGAAAGCTTCTCTCTTAGCGCGTATACGCGGGTAGCGTTATCCTAGTTACTTAGGTTATAGAGGTTCGAGAACTCCGTAATAAAGTCTATAAACTTCGCGTACTTGTCCTTCTACGCTATCTTATATAGCTTATTCTCTATATTAGCTACTAGATCTATCGTTACGTACTTCTTAGAAAGGAACTTAATAAACTCGTTAGTAGTTGTCTATACCTAGGCTTACTTATCGCCTAGATTTGTAACAATAGTATTAATATAGTTACTAATTCCTATAGCTACGATTCCCTCTAGTAGCGAAGCTACATAGAGGATCTTTGCTTTCTTAGTTGCGTATTCTAGCGGCCTTATAGCCTATTGCACTATAATCAGCGTCTTCTATATTCTAAATTATATAGTTCGCTTCGCTAAGTCCCGCTTAGAGCCTGAAAACGCGGATATATATAGTATACTACCCTCTCTAGTACCGCCGCCGCCGCCGCCTAGCTTCCTGGACTCGATTAGCCTTGTTAAAACGTTATTCTCTACTTATAGTACTATAGCCTTCTTGTTCGCCTTGTTCGCTCTAACTATCTATCTTTAGATTCTCTTAGTCGCGCCTCTAAGGATATATTCAGCTAGGTTCGCTATTATCCTCTCTGTTATATTGTCCTTTCTAGCTCTCTTAAGCGCTTTAAGTAGGAGGTTATTACCTATAAACAGCCTATAGTATCCTTCGAAATAACCCTTTAGCTTCAGGTATATCTCTTCCTTTAGGGCCGCGGCGGCCTCGCTACGTATATCCTTAATAGGAATAGGCACTTAGGCTATAGAGCTTACATTAACGTCTATAGTGCTTGTTCTTCTTTATTTAGGTTTCTTAGGTTCGGGGGTTCGGTTTCTTAGGTTCAGGGGTTCGGTTTCTTAGGTTCGGGGGTTCGGTTTCTTAGGTTTGGGTTCTTAGGACTGTCTTGTCGTTTCGGGACCAACTATCTTATTGGTTTCTTAGGTTCGGGCGGTCGAATTATAATTTCGGTTAGTTTGTATAATGTAAATTCGTCGTAATTAATCGACGAAGGTCTATATATATAAACAGAAGGTATAACTAACTATTACAGGTAGTAAATGCCTAATGTTAGGGTACGTATATATTCGATGTGGTTGTACGAGGAACTTAAGATAGTAGGTGTAGCCCGCTAGGGATAAGCCCTACGTAGCGGGCTCAATATACTACAGGCTCTACAGGCCCTATATTGTACAACCGCTCTACAATGGCCATACGGCCCGCAATGGCTGTCATAGGCACAGCCTATGTCATGTGCCATGTCATGTGCTATGCCATGTGGTTGGCTGAGTACCCTGTAGCTAGAGGAGCGTGGCTCCACACTAGGTGGAGCTCGCCGCGTAGAGCCTTCAGCCCTCGCGAGCTCCTACGAAGGTTGCACTATTGTGTAACCTTGTTATATACGACCGTTATAGTAGGTTGTACCTTTAACTCGCGCGCGTAGCTAGTTAGACCGTTAGAGGCAGATCGAACACCTTAGACTAGCTAGAACGCTTCTTTTTCCGACGTACCGGACTTTGTTTAACCTCGACTACGTAGTGCGAGTTAAAACAAGCACCCTACCCCTATTTACAGTCTAACGTACAGGATATCTAACGTATAGGACTACCCCCTATAGAACTACCCTGACGAACTAGGATAATAGACAGGGTAGAAGATAGCAATAACATGCTAATGTAGGCGCTAGAGCAAGCTAGCCTGTTACGTGCCGCTATTATACGCGAGTAGCTAAGAGCCGCGCTAGCGGAGTAGAAGGCGATACTCGCCGCGCTTGCTAATACCTAGGCGATAGCTAACAACGTAGTTACTAAGGGTAAGGCGCTCTACGAATAGCTCGAGGCGTAGAAGTATACGAACGTAGTAATCTCGAAGATACTTAAGGAGCAGAGACTAATAACCCTATAGGCGCTCGAGGCGACGAGCGCTACGCTAGCTAGAGGCGGTAGAGGTAGTAGCTAGCTATTATACTAGCTACGTAACGAGGATAACCTAGCTACAATGTCCCTCCCTTACCCGATACCGTTTATAGGGGAGGAGAAGGATACTATTAAGCGGACTACCCTGTTTAATAACTAGTCGGATAAGGTCCGGGGGCGCTAGAGAACACGCCCTTACAAGTTCTCGACCGAGCGTACGAAGATCCTATACGCTAAGGCAATACTTAGTAGCAACGCGAGCTACGCGGTTAAGTCGAAGCTCCAGACGATCGAGAACTACCTAAACGATAATAGGCGCTAGTACTAGAAGACTAGGACTAAGTTCCTAAACAACCTCGAGAAGCGGTATACGACCTACAACGTCGCTATAGCGGCTACGAACTAGCTCTATATACTTATCTAGGAGAACAAGTTCGCGAACTTTAACGACTTCCTAACGGAGTTCTTGAACCTGGCTAATACCGCTAATATCGAGAGTACGACGTAGGTCCGTATGTTTAGAGAACGGATCTCGGCCCGCCTTTCGGCCGCGTTTACGTTATAGGTTAGGCTACTGGCGTCGGACGACTTTAACGCGTAGGCCGAGATGGCCTAGACCCTATCTACGAACTTAGATATAGAGGACTTTAGGAAGAAGATCCGTAGCGGCAACAGCGCGCTCGCTATATATTACGGTAGCGGTAGCGAGGGTACCGGGAGAGCCTGGGATCCCGATACTATAGAGATCGACGCTGTTACCCTAGCCGCGCTTATATTGTAAGAAAAGGAGCGCCGTAGGGCTAGCGGCCTGTGCTTTAAGTGCGGCGCTAGCGACTATATCTTAAGGTATTGCCGGGCCGGCCAAGGAGGCCGTAGTAGCTGCGGCGGCTAGCCGTAGCGCGGAGGCGTATAGGGCTACGGCGGTACGTAGGGCTATAGTAGGGTATAGGGCTATAGTGGCGCGTAAGGCTATAGCAGGGCGTAGGGCTACGGCGGAGCGTAGGGCTATAGCGGAGCGTAGGGCTACAGCGGAGCGTAGGGCTACGGTAGAGCGTAGGGCTACGGTAGCGCGTAGAGATAGTAGTAGCCTTAGGGATAGCAGTAGCCTACTTAGCAAGGCTTCGGTCAAGCCCCCTCTAGGGGCCTCCCGGCTTGCGGCGGCGTAAGCGGCTGCGCTAGGGCCTATTAGAGGGGTCGAGGCGGGCTCGCTATACGTTTTACAGACGCCTCTAACCAGAGCGGTTTTGTTATTAGGGAGGTAGACGAGCAGGAGGACTATAGCGCTTACTAGAGTATAGAGCAACCCCCTAGTTTCGGCTTCTTATATAATAACTAGGGAAACGAGGAGCTTCTATAAACTATCGCTTATAGGAGGGGTACCGCTAGCCGTAGGAGGGATAGGGAGATAGTTTAGTTATTAGTGCCGTAGGTAGTAGCGCTAAATCTATTCTCTTATTATCGTACCTAGCGGTTAGTAGGTGTAATGTGGAGTACGTAGTACTTGTGGACTTAGGTTGTACGGGTCTAGCGTTTGTGGATTTTGGCTTTGCGGTTACGAATAGGCTGCTACTAGAGAAGCTAGTGGTATAGCGGCCGCTATTTCTAGCCGACGGAGGGTTCTCGCGCTAGATCGAGCACTTAGTAGCGCTTACGCTAGTCGTTAGCGACTACTAGGAGACCCTAGTATGCTTCGTTACAACGCTTGTAAAGGAGACCCTAGTAATCTTAGGCCTCCTGTAGCTACGGAAGTATAACCTGCGGATTAACTAGGAGACCCTATAGCTCGAATTTATAGAGTACTACCGCGGGAGGTGCCTACTAGAGTATATTAGGAGCTAGGTTACTCGGTAGGTAGGCTAGCTAGAGGTACCCCTACCCCCTAGGAACAGCGAGCGGTACTACGTAACGGTAGAGGACGTACCTAAAGACGACGACTATAGTACCTCTAGTAATAACGATAAGGTTGCTATCGCTACGAGCAAGCTTTCCGATTATAAGAGAGCTAGGTGGTCCGATAGGCGGAGATAGGCCTGTAGACGGTAGAGATCCGTGTCCTAGGGAGGCGCGTAGGCCGACCCGTAGGGGACGCTTGTACCGCTAGGAGCGATAGGCGTGCCGGTCGAAGCGCCGCCCCCTATATTACTAAGGCTAGTAGAGGTAGTGGCTAGCGCTAGGAGACTACCCTCTAGACCCTGTTCCCCCCCCTACGCCCTGCCCCTACTTAGTTAAGTACGGGGGAAGATCTGCTAGGATAACGCGAAGATCCTAAACGGAGCGAGCTTCCTAGCGGTATACCAATAGAAGGGTATAGTAGTTATACGGACTACGATAGGCAAGCTAGAGAGAGCGGTAGGGGCTAAGAAGAGAGACTATATACTAGTTCTACCCGAGTAGTTTTTTAAGGACCTGCTAAGTTAAGAGAGTATACTGGAGTACGCGAAGTCGATACTCCTAGCGAGGTTCTATAGCTTTATCGACGCGCTTGCCAAAGGGGATAAGAAGCTTAATAAGATTATAGAGGAGGATTCTAAGAAGTTCTTCGATAAGGCGGATAGACTAGCGCCTACTTTAGATAAGATTAAGGCGTGCTTACTAAAGGAATACTAAGACCTAGTAGCTACCTTCGTCCTATAGGATGCTAATATCCTGCCCCCTTACCGTACGTATAACTATAGGATCAAGCTGCTCCTAGGGAGCGTAGTCCCGTACTCGAAGAATCGCCCGATATCGCCGATAGAGCTACGTATACTAAAGCGCTAGCTCAACGATAACCTTGCGAAGAGGTTTATCCGGCCCTTACGCTCGAGCGCCTTATTGCCTATCCTTATAGCCTAGAAGCTAGGCAGAGGTATTAGGATCTACGTTAACTACTATAGCATTAACAACGCGACGCTAAAGAGCTAGTACCCTATCCTACTAATCCGGGAGACCCTAGACTCTATCTATAAGGCGAAGATCTTTACAAAGCTTAACGTAATCGCGGCGTTTAACCGAGTGCGCGTAGCGCTAGGCTGCGAGTAGCTTATAGCGTTTATTACAAGATTCGGCCTATATAAGACGCTAGTTACGCTATTCGGCCTATAGGGCACGCCCGCTACCTTCTAGTATTATATAAATAACATCCTTTACAACGCTCTGGATAACTACGTAATAGCGTACCTAGATAATATCCTAGTCTACTCTAGTACGCTCGAGTAGTATATTAAGTAAGTTAGGGAGGTGCTAAAGCGTATAATCAATATAGGCCTATAGGTAGATATTAACAAGTACGAATTCTATACGAAGCGGACGAAGTACCTAGGGCTTATTATTACGCCTGGGGGTATTAAGATAGACCTAGATAAGGTCGAAGCGGTACGTAATTAGGAGGCTCTAGAGACAAGGAGGTACCTCTAGTGGTTCTTAGGGTTCGCGAACTTCTACTGCCGATTTATACGAGGTTTTTCAAGCTATATATAGCCGCTATATAAGCTTACGAAGAAGATAGTAGACTAGGAGTAGTCCGAGTAGTACGAGGCGGCTTTCTAGCGCCTAAAGGTATACTTTATTATAGCACTAGCACTACAGATATATAACTAGGAAAAGCGAGCGGTAGTAGAAGTCGATACGTTAGACTCGTTAGCGGGTAGAGCGCTACTATAAGAGGGGGATAATAGCGAGTTGCATCCGGTTACTTACTTCTTAGCGAAGTATACTACGGCCGAGTATAACTACGATATCTACAATAAGGAGCTCCTCGCGATTGTTAAAGCGCTTAAGGAATAGCGCCCTAAGCTCGAAGGTACGGCTAAAAGGTTCGATATTATCACGGATTACAAGAACCTATAGACCTTCGGTATAACGAAGTAGCTATCGCTATGCTATATACGCTAGTCGGAGTTCTTATTGCGCTTTAACTTCTAGATTATCTACCGCCTAGGTATAGCAAACGGCCGCCCCAATACGCTTAGTAGGAAGCTAGAGTTTATACTAAAAGACGTTAAAGATAATAGGCTACGGAATAGACAGCGCCCCCTGATCGACCTAAGTAAGTTCGACCTAGAGACCTTTAGTAGCAAATATAACGCTAAGCTACTAGGTAAGATACTAGAGCTTTTTAGCCTTGACGTTTCGTACTACGCTAACGACCTTATTATAGAGAGCTACGCGACCTCGCCGTTTATAGCAGACGTAGTAGAGGCGCTTAGTAACTAGAAGGTACGCGCCTAGCTAAGTAAGATCAAGCGGGAGCTAAGAGTACCGTTTGCCAAGTGTAAGTTAGTCTTAGGTAGGGCGTTCTACCGCGGTAGGCTAATAATTAACCTAGGCGATACGGAGCTCTATTTGTAGCTTATCTACCGGATATACGCGTTAGGGCCTGGTAGGTACCTAGGGAGGACAAAGACGCTCGACCTAATAAATAGGGTCTACTAGTAGCTAGGGATAAGCGTATTAGTAAGGACGTTTGTAGGAGCCTATACGCTATACTTTAAGACGAAGAACCCCCGCTCGAAGCCCGCGGGGTTCCTTAAGCCGCTCCCGCTACCGTTAGCGCTATAGCGAGATATATCGGTAGACTATATTACGCTACTCCCGCTATATAAACAGAGGGGGTAGGAGTTTAGGTACGTAGTAGTAGTAGTTAACTAGCTTACGAAGATACGCTACTTTATTATAACGGCGATACTAGAGGCTAACGAGCTAGCTAACTGGTTTATCGAGCGCGTATACTCGCTCTATAGCGTACCGGAGACGATCGTATCGAATAGAGGCACGTAGTTCGTTTTAGGGTTCTAGAGGGTACTGTCGGCGCGCCTTGCGATTACCCTAAAACCCTTATTAGCGTTCTACCCCTAGACAAACGGCTAGATAGAGCGGATTAACGCGGAACTAGAGCAGTACCTACGGCTATATATCGACTAGGTATAGGATAACTAGGTTAACTAGCTCCCCCTAGCGGAGTTTATAGGGAATAATATAGTCTCTAAGACGACGGGCGTATTACCGTTCTTCGCGAATTATAGCTTTAACCCTAGGATAGGTATAGAGCCGTCGAAGCTATACCTACTAAATATCTCGGAGTAGTAGAAGCGGGAGTTCTTCTAGGTATCTAAGCTTACGGACCGCTTTAAGGCGATCCTTAGGAAGGTTACGGCGCTAGTAAAGCAGTTACAGGACCGCTACGAACAGAACGCGAACCGCTATAGGGAGGATACGCTGTAGTACCGCGTTAGCGATAGGGCGATGCTCGATATATAGAACTATAAGACTAGTAGGCCGACCGTAAAGCTCGCGCCGCGGTAGGAGGGCCCGTTCGAGGTTACGAAGGCCTTGTTATATATAGTAACTCTAAAGCTCCTAGCGAATATAACGATCTTCCCTACGTTCTACATCTCGAGAGTAAGGCGCTACCTAGGGTAGGGGCTAGCTAGCTAAGAGAAGGTCGACGACGATATAAGCGCTAACCGCGGGCGCGTAGTCACGCGGACTAACGAAGGCGAAGATATAGTAGAGTAGAGGTTCGAGAGGATCGTAGGGTTTAGCAAGGCGGCGAACGGTCGCTAGTAGTACCAAGTTAAGTAGGAAGGTTACAACAACCTGACTTAGCAACCCGCAACGGATCTACGCGGCTGTAATAACGCTATCTAGGAGTTCTACGATACGTACCCCGAGCTTCCGGGCCCGCTATTGTAGACGCGGAGAAGGAAGGCGCAGCGCTAGGGTAGGCGCTAAGGTAACTCTAACTCTAGATACGAGCACCTAGGATAGGGGGCTATTTTTGTATAGGGGGCTTGTTTAGAGAGGGAGGGTAGTGTTACAGGCATAGCCTATGTTATATGCTATATCATATACTATGCTATATGGTTAGCTAAGCACCCTGTAGCTAGAGGAGCGTAGCTCTATACTAGGTGGAGCTCGCCGCGTAGAGCCTTTAGCCCTCGCGAGCTCCCACGAAGGTTGCACTGTTGTGCAACCTTGTTGTATACGACCGTTACAATGGCTATACGGCCATATGTCACGGCTAGACCCGTGACAATAGACGCCCCTAACTAGAGCGGTTTTATCGTTAGGGAGGTAGACAAGCAGGAGGACTATAGCGCTTACTAGAGTATAGAGTAACCCCTTAGTTTCAGCTTCTTATATAATAACTAGGGAAATAAGGAGCTCCTATAAACTATTGCTTATAGGAGGGGTACTACTAGCTATAGGAGGGATAGGGAGATAGTTTAGTTATTAGTACCGTAGGTAGTAGCGCTAAATCTATTCTCTTATTATTGTACCTAGCGGTTAGTAAGTGCAATATAGAGTACGTAGCACTTATAGACTCGGGTTATATAGGTCTAGCGTTTGTAGATTTTAGCTTTGCGGTTACTAATAGGCTACTACTAGAGAAGCTAGCGGTATAGTAGCTGCTATTTCTAGCCGACGGAGGGTTCTCGCGCTAGATCGAGTACTTAGTAGCGCTTACGCTAGTCGTTAGCAACTACTAGGAGACGCTAGTATACTTCGTTATAACGCTTGTAAAGGAGACCCTAGTAATCTTAGGCCTCCTATAGCTATAGAAGTATAATCTACGGATCGACTAGGAGACCCTATAGCTCGAATTTATAGAGTACTACCGCGGAAAGTACCTACTAGAGTATATTAGGAGCTAGGTCGCTTAGTAGGTAGGCTAGCTAGAGGTACCCCTACCCCCTAGGAACAGCGAGCGGTACTACGTAACGGTAAAGGACGTACCCGAAGATAATAACTATAGTACCTCTAGTAACAACGATAAGGTCGCTATCGCTATAAGCAAGCTCTCTAACTATAAGAGAGCTAGGCGGTCCAATAGGCGGAGATAGGCCTATAGACGGTAAAGATCCGCGTCCTAGGGAGGCGCGTAGGCCAACCCGCAGGGGACGCTTGTACCGCTAGGAGCGATAGGCGTGCTAGTCGAAGCGCCGCCCCTTACATTACTAAGGCTAGTAGAGGTAGTAGCTAGCGCTAGGAGACTACCCCCTAGACCCT
>MU853415.1:145445-162467 GCA_033297235.1 Trichocladium antarcticum
AGAAGTCGATACATTAGACTAGTCGGTAGGTAGAGCGCTACTATAGGAGGGGGATAATAGCGAGTTATATCTAGTTGCTTACTTCTTAGCGAAGTATACTATAGCTAAGTGTAACTACAATATCTATAATAAGGAGCTCCTTGTAATTGTTAAAGCGCTCGAGGAATAGCGCCCTAAGCTCGAAGGTATAGCTAAGAGGTTCGATATTATTATAGATTATAAGAACCTATAGACCTTCGGTATAACGAAGTAGCTATCGCTACGCTATATACGCTAGTTAGAGTTCTTGTTACACTTTAACTTCTAGATTATCTACTACCTAGGTATAGCAAACAGCCGCCCCGACGCGCTTAGCAGGAAGCTAGAGTTTATACTAAAAGATATTAAAGATAATAGGCTATAGAATAGGCAGTACCCCCTAATTAACCTAAGCAAGTTTAACCTAGAGACCTTTAGTAGCAAATATAACACTAAGCTACTAGGTAAGATACTAGAGCTCTTTAGCCTCGACGTTTCGCGCTACGCTAACGACCTTATTATAGAGAGCTATATAACCTCGCTGTTTATAGTAGATATAGTAGAGGCGCTTAGCGACTAGAAGGTACGCGCCTAGCTAAGCAAGATCAAGTAGGAGCTAAGAGTACCGTTCGCTAAGTGCAAGTTAGTCTTAGGTAGGGCGTTCTACTATAGTAGGCTAATAATTAACCTAGGTAATACGGAGCTCTATTTGTAGCTTATCTACCGGATATACGCGTTAGGGCCTAGTAGGTACCTAGGGAGGATAAAGACGCTCGACCTAATAAACAGGGTCTACTAGTAGCTAAGGATAAGCGTATTAGTAAGGACGTTCGTAGGAGCCTATACGCTATACTTTAAGACGAAGAACCCCCGCTTAAAGCCTGTAGGGTTCCTTAAGCCGCTCCTGCTACTGTTAGCGCTATAGCAAGATATATTAGTAGACTATATTACGCTACTCCTACTATATAAACGGAGGGGGCAGGAGTTTAGGTATATAGTAGTAGTAGTTAACTAGCTTATAAAGATACGCTACTTTATTACAACGGCGATACTAGAGGCTAATAAGCTAGGTAACTGGTTTATTAAGCGTATATACTTGCTCTATAGTGTACTAGAGACGATTGTATCGGATAGAGGTACGTAGTTCGTTTTAGGGTTCTAGAAGGCGCTATCGGCGCGCCTTACAATTACCCTAAAACCCTTATTAGCGTTCTACCCCTAGACAAACGGCTAGACAGAGCGGATTTACGTAGAACTAGAGCAGTACCTATAGCTATATATCGACTAGGTATAGGATAACTAGGTTAACTAGCTCCCCCTAGCGGAGTTTATAGGGAATAATATAGTCTCTAAGACAATAGGCGTATTACTATTCTTCGCGAATTATAGCTTTAACCCTAGGATAGGTATAGAGCTGTCGAAGCTATACCTACCGAATATCTTAGAGTAGTAGAAGCAGGAGTTTTTCTAAGTATCTAAGCTTACGGACCGCTTTAAGGCGATCCTTAGGAAGATTATAGCGCTAGCAAAGCAGTTATAGGACCGCTACAAACAGAACGTAAACTACTATAGGGAGGATACGCTATAGTACCGCGTTAGTAATAGGGTAATGCTTAATATATAGAACTATAAGACTAGTAGGCTAACTATAAAGCTCGCGCTATAGTAGGAGGGCCCGTTCGAGGTTACAAAGGCCTCGTTATATATAGTAACTCTAAAGCTCCTAGCGAATATAACAATCTTCCCTACGTTCTACGTCTCGAGAGTAAGGCGCTACCTAAGGTAGGGGCTAGCTAGCTAAGAGAAGGTTAACGACGATATAAGCGCTAACCGCAGGCGTGTAGTTATATAGACTAACGAAGGCAAAGACATAGTAGAGTAGAGGTTCGAAAGGATCGTAGGGTTCGTGTAACGGTCGTATACAACAAGGTTGCACAACAGTGCAACCTTCGTAGGAGCTCGCGAGGGCTGAAGGCTCTGCGTGGCGAGCTCCACCTAGTATAGAGCTACGCTCCTCTAGCTACAGGGTGCTTAGCCAACCATATAGTATAGCATATGATATAGCATATAATATAGGCTGTGCCTATAACACTACCCTCCCTCTCTAAACAAGCCCCCTATATAAAAATAGCCCCCTATCCTAGGTACTCGCATCTAGAGTTAGAGTTACCTTAGCGCCTGCCCTAGCGCTGCGCCTTCCTTCTCCGCGTCTACGATAGCAGGCCCGGAAGCTTAGGGTACGTATTGTAGAACTCCTAGATAGCGTTATTATAGCCGCGTAGATCCGTTATAGGTTGCTAAGTTAGGTTGTTATAACCTTCCTACTTAACTTGGTACTACTAGCGACCGTTCGCCGCCTTACCGAACCCTACGATCCTCTCGAACCTCTACTCTACTACGTCTTCGCCTTCGTTAGTCCGTGTAACTACGCGCCTATAGTTAGCGCTTACATCGTTATTAACCCTCTCTTAGCTAGCTAGCCCCTGCCCTAGGTAGCGCCTTACTTTCGAGACGTAGAACGTAGGGAAGATCGTTATATTCGCTAGGAGCTTTAGAGTTACTATATATAACGAGGCCTTTATAACCTCGAACGGGCCCTCCTACTATAGCGCAAGCTTTATAGTCGGCCTACTAGTCTTATAGTTCTATATATCGAGCATCGCCCTATTGCTAATATAGTACTATAGCGTATCCTCCCTATAGCGGTTCGCGTTCTGTTCGTAGCGGTCCTATAACTGCTTTGCTAGCGCTATAACCTTCTTGAGGATCGCCCTAAAGCGGTCCGTAAGCTTAGATACCTAGAAAAACTCCCGCTTCTACTACTCTAAGATATTTGGTAGGTACAGCTTCGACGGCTCTACGCCTATCCTAGGGTTAAAGCTGTACTTCGCGAAGAACAGTAACACGCCTATTATCTTAGAGACTATATTATTCCCTATAAAGTCCGCTAGGGGGAGCTAGTTAACCTAGTTATCCTTTACCTAGTTAATATATAGCTATAGGTATTACTTTAGTTCTATATTAATCCGCTCTATCTAGCTGTTTATCTAGGGGTAGAACGCTAATAAGGGTTTTAAGGTAATCGTAAGGCGCACCGATAGCGCCCTCTAGAACCCTAAAACGAACTATATACCTTTGTCCGACACAATCGTCTCTAGTACGCTATAGAGCGAGTATACGCGCTTAATAAACTAGTTAGCTAGCTTATTAGCCTCTAGTATCGCTGTTATAATAAAGTAGCGTATCTTTATAAGCTAGTTAATTACTACTACTATATACCTAAACTCCTACCCCTTCTATTTATATAGCGGGAGTAGCGTAATATAGTCTACCGATATATCTTGCTATAGCGCTAACGGTAGTAGGAGCGGCTTAAGGAACCCTATAGGCTTTAAGCGGGGGTTCTTTGTCTTAAAGTATAGCGTATAGGCTCCTACAAACGTCCTTACTAATACGCTTATCCCTAGCTACTAGTAAACCCTATTTATTAGGTTAAGCGTCTTCGTCCTCCCTAGGTACCTACTAGGCCCTAACGCGTATATCTAGTAGATAAGCTATAAATAGAGCTTTATATTACCTAGGTCGATTATTAGCCTGTTACGGTAGAACGCCCTACCTAAGACTAACTTGCACTTAGCGAACGGTACTCTTAGCTCCCGCTTGATCTTGTTTAGCTAGGCGCGTACCTCCTAGTCGCTAAGCGCCTCTACTACGTCTACTATAAACAGCAAGGTCGTATAGCTCTCTATAATAAGGTTGTTAGTATAGTACGAAACGTCGAGGCTAAAGAGCTCTAGTGTCTTACCTAGTAGCTTAGCGTTGTATTTGCTACTAAAGGTCTCTAGGTCGAACTTACTTAGGTTAATCAGGGGGCGCTGCCTATTCTATAGCCTATTATCTTTAACGTCTTTCGGTATAAACTCTAGCTTCTTACTAAGCGCGTCGGGGCGGCTATTTACTATACCTAGGCGGTAGATAATCTGGAAGTTAAAGCGTAATAAGAACTCTAACTAGCGTATATAGCGTAGCGATAGCTGCTTCGTTATACCGAAGGTCTATAGGTTCTTATAATCTATAATAATATCGAACCTCTTAGCTATACCTTCGAGCTTAGGGCGCTATTCCTTAAGCGCTTTAATAATCGCAAGAAGCTCCTTATTGTAGATGTTATAGTTACACTCGGCTGCGGTATACTTCGCTAAGAAGTAAGTAACTAGATATAACTCGCTATTATCCCCCTCCTATAGTAGCGCTCTACCTACTAACTAGTCTAACGTATCGACTTCTACTACTACTCGCTTCTCCTAGTTATATATCCGTAGTGCTAGTACTATAATAAAGTATACCTTTAGGCGCTAGAAAGCCGCCTTATACTACTCGGACTACTCCTAGTCTACTGTCTTCTTCGTAAGCTTGTATAGCGGCTATACGTAGCTCGAAAAACCTTGTATAAATCGGTAGTAGAAGTTCGCGAACCCTAAGAACTACTAGAGGTACCTCCTTATCTCTAGAGCCTCCTAATTATATACTGCTTTAACCTTATCTAGGTCTATCTTAATACCCCCGGGTATAATAATAAGCCCTAGGTACTTTGTCCGCTTCGTATAGAATTCGCACTTGTTAATATCTACCTATAGGCCTACGTTAATTATACGCTTTAGCACCTCCCTAACTTGCTTAATATACTCCTCGAGCGTACTAGAGTAGACTAGGATATTATCTAGGTACGCCGTTATATAGTTATCTAGAGCGTTGTAGAGGATGTTGTTTATATAATGCTAGAAGGTAGCGGGCGCGCCCTATAGGCTAAACGGCGTAACTAGCGTCTTATATAGGCCGAATCTTATAATGAACGCTATAAGCTACTTGTAGCCCGGTGCTACGCGCACTTAGTTAAACGCTATAATTACATTAAGCTTTATAAAGATCTTCGCCTTGTAGATAGAGTCTAGGGTCTCCCGGATTAGCAGGATAGGGTACCGGCTCTTTAGCGTTATATTATTAATACTATAGTAGTTGACGTAGATCCTAATACCTCCGCCTAGCTTCTAGGCTATAAGGATAGGCAACGAGGCGCTCGAGCGTAAGGGCTAGATAAACCCCTTTATAAGGTTGTCGTTAAGCTAGCGCTTTAGTACGCGTAGCTCTATTGGCGATATCGGGCGATTCCTCGAGTATAGGACTATACTCCCTAGGAGTAACTTGATCCTATAGTTATATATATAGTAAAGGGGCAAGATATTAGCGTCCTATAGGATAAAGGCAGCTACTAGGTCTTAGTATTCCTTTAGTAGGCGCGCCTTAATCTCGTCTAGAGTAGGCGCTAGTTTATCCGCCTTGTCGAAGAACTTCTTAAAATCCTCCTCTATAATCTTATTAAGCTTCTTATCCCCTTTAGCAAGCGCGTCGATAAAGCTATAGAACCTTGCTAGGAGTATCGACTTCGCGTACTCTAATATACTCTCTTAACTTAGTAGGTCCTTAAAAAACTACTTAGGTAGAACTAGTATATAGTCTCTCTTCTTAGCCTCTACCGCTCTCTCTAGCTTGTCTATTATAGTCTATATAATTACTATACCCTTCTATTAGTATACTACTAGGAAGCTCGCTCTGTTTAGGATCTTTATATTATCCTAGCGGATCTTCCTCTATACTTAACTAAGTAGGGGCAGGGTATAGAGGGGGGAATAAGGTCTAGGGGGTAGTCTCCTAGTACTAGCTACTATCTCTACTAGCCTTAGTAATATAAAGGGCGGCGCTTCGACTAGTACGCCTATTGCTCCTAGCGGTACAAGCGTCCCCTGCGGGTCGGCCTACGCGCCTCCCTAGGACGTAGATCTCTACCGTCTATAGGCCCGTCTCCGCCTATCGGACTACCTAGCTCTCTTATAGTTAGAGAGCTTGCTTATAGCGATAGCGACCTCGTCGTCGTTACTAGAGGTACTATAGTCGTTGTCTTTAGGTACGTCCTCTACCGTTATATAGTACCGCTCGCTATTCCTAGGGGGTAGGGGTACCTCTAGCTAGCCTACCTACCGAGCGACCTAGCTCCTAATATACTCTAGTAGGTACCTCCTACGGTAATGCTCTGTAAATTCGAGCTATAGGGTCTCCTAGTCGATACGTAGGTTGTACTTCCGTAGCTATAGGAGGCCTAAGATTACTAGGGTCTCCTTTACAAGCATTATAACGAAGTATACTAGGGTCTCCTAGTAGTCGCTAACGACTAGCGTAAGCGCCGCTAAGTGCTCGATCTAGCGCAAGAACCCTCCGTTAGCTAGAAATAGCAGCTACTATACTACTAGCCTCTCTAGTAATAGCCTATTTGTAACTATAAAGCTAAAATCCACAAACGCTAGACCTATATAACCCGAGTCTATAAGTACTATATACTTTATATTACGCCTACTAACTACTAGGTACGATAATAAGAGAATAGATTTAGCGCTACTACCTATAGTACTAATAACTAAACTATCTCCCTATCCCTCCTATAGCTAGCGGTACCCCTCCTATAAGCGATAGTTTATAGGAGCTCTTTGTTTCCCTAGTTGTTATATAAGAAGCCGAAACTAGAGGGTTGCTCTATACTCTAGTAAGCGCTGTAGTCCTCCTACTTGTCTACTTCCCTAACGACAAAACCGCTCTAGTTAGAGGCGTCTATAAAACGTATAGCGAGCCTGCCTCGACCCTTCTAATAGGCCCTAGCGTAGCCGCTTATACCGCCGCGAGCTAGGAGGCCCCTAGAAGGGGCTTAACCGAAGCCTTGCTAAGTAGGCTGCTACTATCTCTAAGGCTGCTACTATCTCTACGTGCCGCCGTAGCCCTAGCTCCGCCGTAGCCCTACGCTCCGCTATAGCCCTACGCCCCGCTATAGCCTTACGCGCCGCCGTAGCCCTGTGCCCCGCTATAGCCCTACGTACCGCCATAGCCCTACACGCCTCCGCGCTACGGCTAGCCGCCGCAGCGACTACGGCCTCCTTGGCCGGCCCGGCAATACCTTAAGATATAGTCGCCGGCGCCGCACTTGAAGCACAGGCCGCTAGCCCTACAGCGCTCCTTTTCTTACAGTGTAAGCGCGGCTAGGGTAACGGCGTCGATCTCTATAGCGTCGGGATCCCAGGCTCTCCTAGTACCCCCGCTACCGCTACTATAATATACAGCGAGCGTGCCGTTGCTACTACGGATCTTCTTCCTAAAGTCCTCTATATCTAAGTTTATAGATAGGGTCTAGGCTATCTCGGCCTACGCGTCGAAGTCGTCTAACGCTAGTAGCCTAACCTATAACGTAAATGTAGCTAAGAGATAGGCTAAGATCCGTTCTCTAAATATATAGACCTACGTTACGCTCTCGATATTAGTAGTATCAGCTAGGTTCGAGAACTCCGTTAGGAAGTCGTTAAAGTTCGTAAACTTATTCTCCTAGACGAGTATATAGAGCTAGTTCGTAGCTACTATAGCAACGTTATAGGTTATATACCGCTTCTCAAGGTCGTTTAGGAACTTAGTTCTAGTCTTCTAGTACTAGCGCCTATTGTTATTTAGGTAGTTCTCGATCGTCTAGAGCTTTAACTTAACTGCGCGGCTTGTATTACTACCGAGTATCGCCTTAGCGTATAGGATCTTCGTACGCTCAGTCGAGAACTTACAAGGGCGTATTCTCTAGCGCCCCTAGACCTTATCTAACTAGTTATTAAATAGGGTAGTCCGCTTAATAGTATCTTTCTTCTCCCCTATAAACGGTATTAGGTAGGGGAGGGACATCGCGGCTAGGTTGTCCTTGTTATAGGGCTAGTATAACAGCTAGCTACTACCTTTACTACCTCCGGCTAGCGCGGCGCTCGTCGCCTCGAGCGCCTATAAGGTTATTAGTCTCTACTCCTTAAGCATCTTCGAGATTACCGCGTTCGTATACTTCTACGCCTCGAGCTATTTGTAGAGCGCCTTACCCTCGGTAACCGCGTTATTAGCTATCGCCTAGGTATTAGCGAGCGTAGCGAGTATCGCCTTCTACTCCGCTAGCGCGGCTCTTAGCTACTTGTATATAATAGCGGCACGTAACGGGCTAGCTTGCTCTAGCGCCTATATTAGCATGTTGTTACTATCTTCTACCCTATCTATTATCCTAGTTCGTTAGGGTAGTTCTATAGGGGGTAGTCCTATACGTTAGATATCCTATACGTCGGACTGTAAATAGGGGTAGGGTGCTCGTTTTAACTCGCACTACGTAGTCGAGGTTAAACAAAGTCCGGTACGTCGGAAAAAAGAAGCGTTCTAGCTAGTCTAAGGTGTTCGATCTACCTCTAACAGTCTAACTAGCTACGTACGCAAGTTGAAGGTACAACCTACTATAACGGTCGTATATAACAAGGTTGCATAACAGTGCAACCTTCGTAGGAGCTCGCGAGGGCTAAAGGCTCTGCGCGGCGAGCTCCACCTAGTATAGAGCTACGCTCCTCTAGCTACAGGGTGCTCAGCCAACCACATAGCATGGCACATAACATAGCACATGACACAGGCTGTGCCTGTGACAGTTTGGCAAGGCGGCGAACGGTCGCTAGTAGTACCAAGTCAAGTAGGAAGGTTATAACAACCTGACTTAGTAACCTATAACGGATCTACGTAGCTATAATAACGCTATCTAGGAGTTCTACAATACGTACCCCGAGCTTCCGGGCCCGCTATTGTAGACGCGGAGAAGGAAGGCGCAGCGCTAGGGTAGGCGCTAAGGTAACTCTAACTCCGGATACGAGCACCCAGGATAGGGGGCTATTTTTATATAGGGGGCTTGTTTAGAGAGGGAGGGTAGTGTCACAGGTATAGCCTGTGTTATATACTATGTCATATGCTATACTATACAGTTGGCTAAGTACCCTGTAGCTAGAGGAGCGTGGCTCTACACTAGGTGGAGCTCGCCGCGCAGAGCCTTCAGCCCTCGCGAGCTCCCACGAAGGTTGTACTGTTGTGCAACCTTGTTGTATACGACCGTTACATAGAGAAAGGTAAGTAAGCCTAGAATAACTAAGGCGCTAGAGATAGAGGGTAGTAAGGTAGCTATAGCAACTATAGTAGATTTAATAGTAGCGGCCCGAACTAGAATAACAATAGTAGCCCGAACTAGAATAACAATAGCGGCTCGAACTAGAACAACTACAATAGCGGATTCGGCAATAATAACGGCGGATTCGGTAATAACGGTAGATTCGGTAATAACGGCGGATTCGGAGGTAGCGGAGGCTATAGTAGCGGCGGATACCTATATTAATAGAACAATAACAACTAGAACTTTAGTAATAGCGGCGGAGACTGTAGTATATACTATATATAATTTATAGACTAAGGCTACGTTCTAGGAGAAGTCGATTACGACGATACTAAGCACTACGAACCTAAATAGAACATAGAAGACCTAGAATAGTAACAATAGTACTAGGGAAATGCCTAGCCTCTACGCGAAGACATACGTAGGGGTATAGAGGCTATTATAGGGGAGGTAGTAGCGATTTAGTTATTAGCGCTATTAGCTAGATACCTAATTCAATCCTATTATCCTCCTATAATATAATAAGCAAGCGTAAGATAGCGTATATATCGCTTATAGATTTAGGCTATATAGGTCTTGCCTTTATAGACTTTAGTTTTATAGTATATAATAATATACTACTAAGTAGACTAGAAACGAGGAAGCTACTTTACTTAGCTAATAGCGTACTAAAGTTATAGATCGAATAGAGTATAGTACTAGAACTAAGGATTAGCTAGTATAGGGAGAAGCTCCGGTTCTTTATTACTATACTAGCGAAAGACAATCCGATTATTCTAGGCCTCCTATAGCTAAGAAGATATAACCTAACAATTAACTAGGCGGATCTAAAGCTTACGTTTAGGGAGCGTTACTAGGAGTAACGCTACTTACTAGAATATATAACTAAGCTAACGGTACTATAAGCGAAACCTATAACTATAGAACCTATAACTATAGAACCTATAACTATAAATAACACCGTAAAATACTAAATATCGATCAAGGAAGTCCTAGATAAGGGAGAACTAGAGGATAGGGAGTATAACCAAGGTCTAGAGAACCTATAGAAGAAAAGGAAGAGGAGACTATCCTTATTATAACGCTACTAAAGAGCGCTTAAGAACGGACCGCGGTAGACCTTATCCCTACTAGGATCAAGAGCGGTAGTTATTCCTAATATACCTATAAAGAGGCTATAGCTAGTAAAAAGGGTAAATAGGCGCAGGTACCTATAGGCGCTGCTACTACCGAAACGACTCCTGAAGCTACTACTATATAACGAAGCGATTAATAGAGACAACATTAAGCTACTAAACGTATCGAACTTTATACTTTTCTACTACTAGAAGGGTATAATAGTAATACGTGTAACGGTTAACTAACTAGAATAAGCAATACTAAACAAGAAGAAGGATAAGGAAAGGGCTACGCTCTACGCCTTACTAGACGACTTTTATAAGCGGATATTAAACCGCGAAGGCTTACTAGAGGACTATACTTTAGTACTCCTAGAACGATACTACGAGTTTATAAACGCCCTTTAGAGTAATGTAGAGACGATTTATAGGATTATAGAGGAGGACGCTTAGAAATTCTTCGAGAAGAGTAACAAACCCTAGCTAATAGTAGTAGATATCTTAAAACGCCTACTAGCAGAGTATCGCAATACGTTCGAGACTTTTCTTCCCTAAAAAGCAGATACGCTACTACTATATAGATTATATAACTATAAAATCGAGCTAATACTAGGAAGTAAGCTACTATTCTTAAGGAATAGACTGTTCTTACTAATAGAACTATATATAGTTAAGCGCTAGCTAGATAACTACCTAACGAAAGGCTTTATCTAACTATCGAAATCGAGTATAGGAGCGCCTCTACTACTTGCCTAGAAGCTAGGAGGTAGAGTATAGATTTATACTAACTTCTAAGGTCTAAACAACGTTTCGATAAAGAGTCGATATCTAATACTACTAATTAAGGAAACACTCGATTCTATCTATAGAGGGCGGATCTTTATAAAGCTAGATGTTATCGCGGCGTTTAATAAAGTCCGAGTAGCGGAAGGCTACAAATAGTTAATAGCGTTTGTAATACGATTTGGCCTCTACAAATCGCTAGTTATACCGTTTAGGCTATAGGGAGCGCCTACTACGTTTTAGCACTATATTAATAATACGCTATATAATATACTAGATGTATACGCTATAGCGTTATAGACAATATACTAATCTACTCTAATAATATAGTAGATTATATTAAGTAAGTAAAGGAGGTACTAAAGAGACTGCACTAGGTAGGGCTCTAGGTCGAAATTAACAAGTACGAATTCTATACTATAAGAACGAAATACCTAGGCCTAATTATTATACTAGGCGGTATCGATATGGACAAAGAGAAGGTAGTAGCTATTATATCCTAGGAACTACTAATAATAAGGTAGTAGCTACAATGGTTCTTAGGCTTCGCGAACTTCTACCGACGATTTATTAAGAACTTCTTAGGAGTAGCGTAGCTACTTTATAACCTGACGAAGAAAACAACAAGCTAGGAATAGAGCAGACTATACTATTTAGCTTTCGAGCAACTAAAAACGTACTTCTCGACGGTACTAGCGCTAAGGATCTATAACTAGGATAAGCCTATAGTTGTCGAAACTAACGCTTTAGACTAGTTAGTAGGTAGAACGCTACTATAGTAAGACAATAATAGCAACTAGTACCTAGTAGCCTACTTTAATACAAAGCACTTAATATAGGAATGCAATTACAATATCTATAATAAGGAGCTATTAGCGGTAATTAAGGTACTAGAGGAATAGTAACTAGAACTAGAGGGAGTAAACGGCTAGTTTAACATTATTATAGACTATAAGAACCTTTAGACCTTTGTAACGACGAAGTAACTGTCCCTAAGGTATATACGGTAGTCCGAATTCCTATTACGATTTAACTTCTATATTATCTACTAGCTAGGATCGGCAAACGCGATACTAGATACACTAAGCTATAAGCTAGAGCATATACTATAGGGCGTAGAGGATAACCGACTCTAGAACTGTAAGAGGCTACTAATCGACCCTAACCGGTTCGATCTAGAGACATTTAAACTGCTAGGACTATATGACGAGGCGATTATAGTTAACTAGTTGGACCTATTAAAGTATATTAACGATCTGCTAAACAAGATATATACGAGCTTGGATCTACTAAAGGTAACGCTTAAGGCGTTAGTAGACCCTAGAACCAGAGCGTAGCTAAAGGATATAAAAACGAAGCTTAAAGTACTATATATAAAGTGCTAAGCTATCGTAGGTAAGGCTTATTACTATAGGAGGATGCTTATTAACCTGGATAACGACGAAATATAGCTATAGCTAATCTACTAAACTTACGTATTAGGACCTAGGGCCTACCCTAGGAGGACTAAGACTATTAATCTAATGAACCGGAAATACTAGTAGACTAGGATAACTAGTACGATCCGCAACTACTATAACGCCTACTTGCTATATAATAAGACGAAAGCGCCAAGGGCGCTACTAACGGGCTTTCTAAAGCTACTACTAGTACTACTTTCGCTATAGCAGGATATATTAGTGGATTATATTACACTACTCCCGCTATATATAAGGAGAAACTAGACCTTTAACTATATTATAGTAGTAGTGGACTGACTAACGAAAATACGCTACTTTATTCTAATAGAGACCTTAGAAGTAGATAAGTTAACGGACCGATTTGTAGAACGGGTCTATAGCCTTTATAGCATACCTAAGACGATTATATTAGATAGAGGTATATAGTTCGTTTCGACGTTCTAGAGAACGTTATTATTATAATTAGCGGTAACTCTAAAGCTATTATTAGCGTTCTACCTATAAACGAACAGCTAGACTAAACAGATTAACGTAGAGTTAGAGTAGTATTTACGCCTTTTTGTTAACTAGGTATAGGATAACTAGGCGGATTAGGTACTGCTTGTAGAATTTATAGGGAACAATATATCGTTAGAGACGACAGGAGTATTACCCTTCTTCGCGAACTATAGCTTCTACCTATATATAGGCGTAGAACCGAGTAGGCTATACCTACTAGAACTCTCGGAAGCTTAGAAAAGGGAGTTTTTCTAGGCGATAGAGATATCTATACGCTTTAAAGTAGTGCTAGATATAGCGAAGGTACTAGCAAGGTAAGTATAGGACTATTACGAGATTAACGCGAACGCTAAACGTAGCGATGCCCTAGTCTATAGGATCGGCGATAAGGTAATGCTTAATATATAGTATTATAAAACGAGGCGCCTAACAAAGAAGCTTAAACCGCGCTAGGAGGGGCTATTCGAGGTTACTAAGGCAGCGTTATACGTAGTGACGTTACGCCTACTAGCGAATATAAAGATATTCGATACGTTCTATATATTACTAGTTCGACTATAGCAAGGCGAGTAGGGGATCCCTAGGTAAGCTAACACGTAGAGAGATATACGAGCGAACCGTAGTAGGGAGGTAAGGCGCTAGGATAACGGCGTTAAAGTAGTTAAATTAAGGTTTAAAGAGATTCGAGACTTTAGGAAGGTAGAGAATAGGAGGTAGCAATACCTAGTTAAGTAAGAGGGCTACGCCTAGCTAACCTAGCAGCTAGTAACGGATCTACGTAGCTATAATAATGCTATTTAGAAGTTCTACGATACTAATCCGAACAAGCCAGGGCCCCTAGCGTAGGTGCTAAGAAGGAACTGAAGCTACGATTCGAGCGTTCGAACCGTAGGCTTGATTTGAAGAGGAGGAGGCTTGTTTTAAGGGAGGGTAGTGTCACAGGTCTAGCTGTGATATATAGCCGTATGGCCATCGTGGGCCGTATGGCCATTGTGGAGCGGTTGTGCGATGTAGGGCCTGTAGAGCCTGTAGCGCGCATGTGGAGCCCGCCGCAGGGCATATCCCCGGCGGGCTATACCTACTATCTTGAGTTCCTCGTATAACTATATCGAATATATACGTACCCTAACCTTGGGCATTTACCACCCGTGATAGGACTTTAGGTAGAAGCTACGCGGCGGAACTAGGAGCGGCGGAACTAGGGGCGGTAGTAACAATAACGGCGGAGGCAGATACCCTAACGCGATAGAGATTGACGTAGTGACGCTCGCGGCGCTTACCCTTTAGGAGAAGGAATAGCGTAGAGCGAGTGGCTTATACTATAAGTATAGCGGGGCCGACTATATCGCGAGGGTGTACTAAGTAGGCTATAGAGGCTAAGGGGACTATAGTAACGTCTGCGGCGCCGGGTAGTTTAAGCGTAGGGGCGCCTAAGGCAGTAGAGGACCTGGTTTCGGTAGTAACGCGTAAGGATAGTAGCAGCCTACCTAGGGATAGTAGTAGCCTATATAACAAGCCTATAGCTAAGGCGGGTTCCTAGGCTTTAGGCAAGCTCCTTGTAGGGGCCTTCTAGCTCGTAGCGGCGTAAGCGACTACGCTAGGGCCTACTAGAGGGGTCGAGGCAGGCTCGCTATACGCTTTGCGGATACCCTTAACTAGAGCGGTTTTGTCGTTAGAGAGGTAGATAAGTAGGAGGAGTACGGTACTTACTAGTCTATAGAGTAACCCCCTAGCTTCGGCTTCTTATATAACGACTAGGGAAACGAGGAGCTCCTATAAACTATCGCTTATAGGAGGGGTACCGCTAGCTATAGGAGGGATAGGGAGATAGTTTAGTTATTAGTATAGTAGGTAGTAGTACTAAATCTATTCTCTTATTATTATACCTAGCGGTTAGTAGGTACAATGTAGAGTATATAGTACTTATAGACTTAGGTTGTACAGGTTTAGCGTTTGTAGATTTTAGCTTTACGGTTGTAAATAGACTACTACTAGAGAGGCTAGCGGTATAGCGGCTGCTATTTCTAGCCAATAGAGGGTTCTTACGCTAGATTAAGCACTTAGTAGCGCTTACGCTAGTTGTTAGCAACTACTAGGAGACCCTAGTGTACTTCGTTATAACGTTTGTAAAAGAGACCCTAGTAATCTTAGGCCTCCTATAGCTATAGAAGTATAACCTACGGATCGACTAGGAGACCTTATAGCTTGAATTTATAGAGTATTACCGTAGGAGGTGCCTTCTAGAGTATATTAGAAGCTAGGTCGCTCGGTAGGTAGGCTAGCTAGAGGCGGAACCCTTACCCCTAGAGAGTAGCGAGCGGTACTATATAATAGTAGAGGACGTACCTAAAGACAACGACTCTAGTACCTCTAGTAACAATAACGAGGTTGCTATTGCTATAAGCAAGCTATCTAACTACAAGAGCGCTAGGCGGTCTAATAGGTAGAGACGGGCCTATAGATAGTAGAGATCCGCGTCCTAGGGAGACGTATAGGCCGACCTACAAGGGACGCTCGTACTACTAGGAGCGATAGGCGTTCTAGTCGAAGCGCTACCCCCTATATTACTAAGGCTAGTAAAGGTAGTAGCGGGCGCTAGGAGACTACCCCCTGGACCCTAGTCCCCCCCCTCTACCCTACCCCCGTTTAGTTAAACGTAGAGGAAGATCCGCTAGGATAACGTAAAGATCCTAAATAGAGTGAGCTTCCTAGCGGTATACTAATAGAAGGGTATAGTAGTTATATAGACTATAATAGGTAAACTAGAGAGAGCGGTAGAAGCTAAGAAGAGAGACTATATACTAGTTCTACCTAAGTAGTTCTTTAAGGACCTACTAAGTCAAGAGAGTATACTAAAGTATATAAAGTCAATGCTCCTAGCGAGGTTCTATAGCTTTATCGACACGCTTGCCAAAGGGGATAAGAAGCTTAATAAGATTATAGAAGAGGATTCTAAGAAGTTCTTCGATAAAGTAGATAGACTAGCGCCTACTCTAGACAAGATTAAGGCGCACCTACTAAAGGAATACTAAGACTTAGTAGCCGCTTTTATCCTATAGGACGCTAATATCTTACCCCCTTACTATATATATTACTATATATATAACTATACGATCAAGCTACTCCTAGGGAGTATAGTCCTATACTTAAGGAATCGCCCGATGTTGCTAATAGAGCTATATATACTAAAGCGCTAGCTTAACGACAACCTTACGAAGGGGTTTATCTAGCCCTTACAATCGAGTGCCTTATTACTTATTCTAATAGCGTAGAAGCTAGGCGGAGGTATTAGAATCTACATTAACTACTATAGTATTAATAACGCGACGCTAAAGAGCTTGTACCCTATCCCGCTAATCTAGGAGACCCTAGACTCTATCTATAAGGCGAAGATCTTTACGAAGCTCAATGTAATTATAGCGTTTAACTAAGTACGTGTAGCGCTAGGCTATAAGTTGCTTATAGCGTTTATTATAAGATTTAGCCTATATAAGACGCTAGTTACACCGTTTAGCCTATAGGGCGCGCCCGCTACCTTCTAGTATTATATTAACAATATCCTCTATAACGCTCTAGATAACTACGTAACAGCGTACCTAGACGATATCCTAGTCTATTTAGGTACGCTTAAGGAGTATATTAAGTAGGTTAAGGAGGTACTAAAGTATATAATCGACGTAGGTCTATAGGTAGATATCGACAAGTGCGAATTCTATATAAAGCGGACAAAGTACCTAGGGCTCATTATTACGCCTAGGGGTATTAAGATAGACCTAGATAAGGTCGAAGCAGTATATAATTAGGAGGCTCTAGAGATAAGGAGGTACCTCTAGCGGTTCTTAGGGTTCGCGAACTTCTACCGCCGATTTATTCAAGGTTTTTCAAGCTACGTATAGCCGCTATACGAGCTTATAAAGAAGACAGTGGACTAGGAGTAGTCCGAGTAGTACGAAGCGGCTTTCTAGCGTCTAAAGGTATACTTTATTATAGTACTAGCATTGCGGATATATAACTAGGGGAAGCGCGCTATAGTAGAAGTTAATACGTTAGACTAGTTAGTAGGTAGAGCGCTACTATAGGAAGGGGATAATAGCGAGTTATA
>MU853415.1:183504-200581 GCA_033297235.1 Trichocladium antarcticum
AGAGAGATCCTAGCCTAGGTACAGAGCGCTATTAACTAGCTATAGAGCGCCAAAGGAGGCCCGGAAGGCCTTAACTATATAACTATAAGGAAGATCGTCGCTAAGGAAGTGTAGGCCGCGCTTACAAGCGCCCTAGCTACTACAAGCGTAGGATAGGGCCCTAACCGCTCCTAGGCAACGATCGCGGCAGGAGCCCTAGCGCCCTAAGCGTAACCTATAAAGGCGATCCCCTAAAGGATCGCTAAGGAAATCCTTATCCGAGGTAACGGCCTACTAGCTAATCTCGCGAAGAGAACCCCCCTAGAGATTATCTAGGCGATTAACAACTAGTCTATATAAAAGGGAGTAGTCGCTACAAGGAAGCTCCCTAGCAAGGACACTGTTATTACCTTTAGGGATAAAGTAGCGAAGGAATAGTATACTAAGAACAACTAGTAGATCTACTAAGCGTTTAGGGAGTAGGCGAAGGAAGCCTATAGGACCTTTGTAGTACTCCTAAAGGGTCTAACAAGGTTAGAGATCTAGGGAGTTACCGAAGCGGAGTTCGCCTAGGGACTAGATTTCTATATAGTAAACATAGTTAAGTTTAGGATCCCTAGTAAGCCGGAGCTTACAAGAGCGACGGTACTAGTAACCTTCGAGAGCTAAGACAAGGCGAGAGCAGCATATAACTTTAGAGTTATCTAGGACGCCCGAGTACTAGACTACGAACTGTACTAGGTAGCGCTCGAGCTGAAGCAGTACTTTAAGTACTAGAAGTAGGGATATATCTAGAGGTACTACCCGAAGGAACCCCTATACGGAAGATATAGGGCAAGAGCCTACAGAGTAGGAGGAAAGGAAGGGGAGGCCTAGTACCCTATCTACAAGGGCTACCTCCTACTAAGGTGCCTAGCGTATAGCGGAAAGCACACTAGGTAGTCGAAGGAGTATAGGGAGAGGGTAAGAGCGTAGGAGGGGGCTAAAGAAGCGTACTAACATAGGCCTAGAACATTCGAACCTACTAGACCGGAGCCTACGAAGCTACTATTCGCGTTTATACGCTAAGGCGTAGAGAAGGAGGATAGAGAGGGATACTAGAGGGTCGGAGCGAAGAGGCCTAGGTTCCTAACACTAAAAGGCTACCCTACTATAGTAAGCAAGGATATATCGTAGAGCCGACTATAGTTCGGCCTAGCTATAGCCCTATTTACATCGGGACCGCCGCTACTATAGCAATGGCGCTAGGGATCCTAAGGATCCTAGGCGGAACCCCTAAGCGCCTAGGAAGTACCTAATATA
This sequence comes from Trichocladium antarcticum, assembly GCA_033297235.1. Taxonomy (NCBI): domain Eukaryota; kingdom Fungi; phylum Ascomycota; class Sordariomycetes; order Sordariales; family Chaetomiaceae; genus Trichocladium; species Trichocladium antarcticum. Next base: position 184,786 of record MU853415.1, read on the forward strand.
TAGGCTATTAGTATCGTAAGCATATAGAACACCTAGCCCTAGGGTCTACTAGTAGCGGTAACTATCCCCCTAACCTAAAACAAGCCAGAGGACGAAGGTATAGCTAGCGGAGAGGATAATCTTTAAAACTATACTCTAGAACACTAGAGGCGTGAAGCAGAATATAGAGATTCTACTAGAGGAGGCAGAGTTCGATATAATCGCGGTTTAGGAACTATAGCTTAGTAAGCAGGGGGTAGCCTACTGCCCTCGGAGCTTACGGTACTACCTAGTTTATATATAATAGGGAAAAGCGGCAATATATATATATAAGAAGTTTAACATCGGATAGTAGGAATATAAGGCAAGCGTATAGTAGTGTAGGGTATAGTTCCTAGAGCTAGGGAGGAGGGGTCTAGAGCTCTAGTTAGTATATAACAACTATACGGTAGATAAGACTATCCTAAAGAGCCTCCTAGCCTATTAGGGCCTAGCCTACACTACAATCCTAGCAGGAGACTTTAACCTCTAGAACCTAGTCTAGGACAAGTTCAGGCAATACAAGAGGAAGTCCAAGGAGCTCCTCGAGCTAGCTTACAAGTAGGACCTAAGCCTACAAACCCTATAGGGTATAGTTACAAGAACCCCTATAGGAGAGCAAAGGGGCAAGACGTTAACGATCGACTATATCTAGGCCTTAATAGACCTAATAACAACGTATTTAGGGAAGAAGATTAGGGGAGGGTCGGACTACTACCTGTAGGTGCTCGAAGTGAAGCTTAACGGCCTATTCCTAAGGGGGAAGGCGTTAAAAGGGTAGAACTAGAAGAAGGTCTTAAAGAAGCTAATAAAGGCAGAGGTAGCGCACTTGCCGCTAAGGATATAGCTCGACGATAGAGGACCGGAGGGGCTAAAGGCAAGGATCAAGACGAGAAAGGGGCTAGAGGAAGTGTTTAAAGAGCTAGCTATAGAGCTAATAGCTATCGCCTACGTAATAGCCCCTAGAAGGAAGGAATCAAGGGGGAGGAGCTCCCTATAGTAGATAGGTAAGGTAGAGGAGGCGTCGAAGGTAGCGAAGAAAGCAAAGAGGGAGCTCTAGAGGACCCCTATATAGTTCTATAAGAAGAAGCTTAACAAGAAGCAAAGAGAGCTAGTAACGGAAATAGCGGAAGAAAAGAGGCGCTCCTAGAGGAAGATAATTAAGGAAGCTAGGGAAGAGACCCTATAGTAGCTCGAGCAATAGGCAAGGCTTAGGAGCTTCCTCCCCCCTAAGCTACTGAAACTCCTAGCCCTAAAGGGCCTAGATAGTAGCCTAGATCTAACGATATATTAGAACAAGGCGGAGGCGCTTACGAAGAAGTTCTTCCTAAGCCTAGGGGCGGACCTTAGCGATATCTAGGACCCGGACCTTAAGGAGGAGTAGGAACAGGGGTTTAAGGTCTAGGAGCTTATAAGCTTCCTAGCGATAGAAGCAGTATAGGATAAAGCGAGCCCATAGAAGGCCCTAGGGGAGGATATACTCCCGATAGGATTCCTAAAGGCGTATAGCCAACCGCTAAGCTAGATCCTCGCGGCCCTAACTACAAGGTACCTACAGCTAGTATAGTTCCTAGCTACGTTTAAAAGAGCTAAGATAGTAGTCCTATAGAAGCTAGGAAAGACACCTAACATATACTATACCCTAGGAGGTTACCGCCCTATTACGCTACTCCTAACTATAGGGAAGGTAATCGAGGTAGTAGTAGCAAGAAGGATTATAGTAGTAGCGGAGGTCTATAGGCTGCTCCCTACTAAGCAGATAGGTAACTAGGCGAGCAGATCGACCGAGCTAGCGGTCTAACTAGTTATAGCCTAGGTCTAGGAGGCATAGCGCCAAGGCGCCTTAGCATCCCTCCTATAACTAGATATCGCTAGAGCCTTCGATATAGTTAACTACGTTAGACTACTAGCTACACTCTAGGAGCTTAGCTACCTGAAGTAGATAGTACTCTAGGTATAGGAATAGCTAATAAATAGGGTTACAATCCTCTACTTCGACAGGAAGGTAACAGACAATATCCTAGTTATAGCAGGGGTGCCCTAGGGGTCCTCCCTATCGCCTGTCCTATTTATCTTATATATTATATTACTATATAAGGACCTAAGGAGAGAGTACCTATACCTTAGTATAGCGGGCTTCGCTAACAATATAAACCTACTAGTGTTTAGAAAGTCGGCTAAGGTAAACATCCGCTAACTCGAGCGAGCGTAGGGAACCTACTTAAAGTAAGTAGGAACGTAGGGAATAGCGTTTATAGCGTAGAAGTATAAACTAATCTACTTTAATAAGAACTAAAGGTAGTAGCTAGACCTAGCTAAGCTCGCCCTCCTGGACAGAGGTAGGTATATAGATATCAAACTAGTTAAGTCCGCTAGGTTCCTTAGGGTCTAGCTAGACTAGAAGCTCTTATAGCAAGCGCACCGTGGCGCGGTTAAGAAGAAGCTCGCTACCTAGGAGTTCGCGCTAACAAGGATCGCGGCGAAGACGTAGGGCCCGAGCCTTACGAAGGCCTAGGAGGTATATACAAAGTATATAAGGAGCGTAGTAGTATATAGAGCGGTAAGCTACTACGTCCTAACTATAGTTAGTAAGGGGAGCGAGCTAAAGGGGATAGCTAAGAAGCTAGCGAAGGACTAGAGCAGGGGCCTCCGTATAGTAGCAGGAGGCTATAGAACTACGCTAATTATATACCTAGAGACGGAGGCCTAGGTCCTACCGGTAGACCTCTACCTAAACAAGTAGCTAGCTAACTTCGAAGCTAGGATATACAAACTACTCCTCTAGTTAGGGGAGGGACTAGGGTGCCCCCTAGTTATAGTAGCGAGCTTAATCTAAGAGGTATATACTAAGCTATTTAGGAGGTTCTAGAAAAGGAGCGAGAGGATATAAGGGAAGAAGCCTAGGCTAGGCCTATAAGGGCTAATAATAGTTAAGAGAGTAGTAGCTATAGCAAACGAGTAGGCTAAGTAAAAATAGAAGATAGGGAAGCTAAAGAATAAGACCCTCGATATAGATAAAGTAGTAGAACTCGCCTAGTAGGAGCGCGAGATAGCGGCCTAGGAGAGGTACGCCGCGCTTGTCACGAGAGCAAGAAGACCTATACACCGCTTAGTAGACAAGGACCCCCCGATATAACTATTTATAGACCTTGCCCTTAAGAGATATAAGGGTCTAAGGAAGGCTTAGAGCTCCCTGCTCGCCTAGGCGCGTAGTAGGGACATTAGCCTCTAGGAGTACCTAAATAGGGTAAACGTCCTAGAGATTACTACGCTATACTATAAGTGTAGTAAGGGCAAAGAAACGATCGAACACCTAGTAGTATAGTATAAAGATCTACCGAAGTATAGAACCTAGGAAGAGTTACAAATATAGTTACAATAGGATCTATAGCTCGTCTTATAACAAGCTATATAGCTATATAAGAGCTTAGCAAAGGTAGTTATTAGCTAGTTAATAGATTCAGGGCGCCTAATAGAGTATAGCGTAGCTTGTAGGCTATAACTAGAAGCTACAATAGCCGCAAAAGCGGCTAAGAGCAGCGGAGAGGGTGTAGGAAGTGCCGAATCGAGCCGCTAAGGGAGATAGGGGCTACCTTTTACATATAGTTCGATAGATTCAAAGCGCTAAAGCAGAAGCGTAGGCAGGGGTTTTTACCTAGCCCCCTGTTCAGGGGGTACGGTTTCCTTTGTATATAAACCAGTAGCAGGACCGGCGCGCCGTAAGGTATATCGGAGTACGAATAAATAAATAATAACGGTCTTAGTAGCTTAGATAAGGTCCTTAAGGCTCTTAAGGGGTTTACTAACGCGGTTATTAATAATTATAGCGTTATATTTATAGCAGCCCTATTCTAGGATAAGATAATCCTTGATTATACGAAGGAAGTCTAGAACAAGTAAAGTACTATGAATATACTTAAGACTAGCTACCTTAGCGCGTTAGTAAGCCTAGCGGTAGTTAGTAATCTAGGTCCGCGGGTCTATATTAGATTGCTTAGCCTCTTTAAGACAAGCGAGATACCGTTAGTAGGTTATATTCGCAATTATATTATCCAAGATTCTAACTTAGCGTTCTAGAGTATAGAGGAGCGTACGTACACTAAGTTACTACGCTATAAGGTTAGTCTTGTTAGTAGCGTTATAACGCTCGCGATTAATAATAGCGATAATAACCTTATATAGCGTATCTAGGTTCTTTATATTAATACTTATACCTAGAGTAAGTTACTAAGTAGCGTACCTAGTCTAGTTAGCTTAGTACTAGACAAGGATCCTCTCTAGACTCGGGCGTTAAAGAGGGATAGGCTCTAGACTATACGTAGTAACTAGCTTCTTATTCTGGGCGGTTACTTTAGTAAGCTATTTCGCTTAGTCTCGTGCTATTAGCGTAGTAATAGCCTCTATAGTAGAGGGCGGCTAAAAACTACTAAGCATTGCCTCCTTAGTACCATCGTTCTAATCGAAACGAACGATATTATAAACGTAGAGGGTAATAGCGGCGCTTTTGATATAACGCTTCTAGATCGGCTAATCCGTAGGACCTTTAAGTAGGATGTCCGTTAGGATAGTAATATTCCTAATAGTGTCTATAGTAGTAGAAGTCTCTATTGTAGAAGAACGATAGATAGAGGTAGATGGAGATCTAGAAGGTACGGCGGTACGGTAGAACGGGTAGAGAGTAGCGCTAAAGAGCGGCTTAACTTGTACGTAGGTAGGGCGACTTTAAAGGACTTTGTAGAACGGCTATATAAGAGCGGTTTAAGCGGAAAACGAAGGAAGCTATATAAAGGCTTTGTCGATAGCGATTATAAAGAATAAGGCAGCGGGACTTATAAGAATAGTGAAACGAGTTATAAGGATTATAGAATAATAATACTTCTAAGCTATAACGGGTTTAGCTACTATATAAAGGGAAACGAGTACTAGGCTTATAACTCTTACGTAGGCTTATAGTAGTACTAGAAGAGTATATAGGAGAGATATATTGCATTGATTGTTATATATCGAAGGAAGAGATAGAGGAAAGAGAGTGTGTAAGAATATAGCTATATATATAACAGGAAATAAGAAACAGGGCGCTAAGTAGGTACGAAGCAGCCAATCAGAGCGGACTGTAGAGACAGGGCTAGATAGGTCGTGACATATAGTAGTAGTAGTTAACTAGCTTACAAAGATACGCTACTTTATTACAACGGCGACATTAGAGGCTAACGAGCTAGCTAACTAGTTTATTAAGCGCGTATACTTACTCTATAGTATACTGGAGACGATTATATTAGACAGAGGTACGTAGTTCGTTTCAGGGTTCTAGAGGGCGCTATTAACGCGCCTTACAATTACTCTAAAACCCTTATTAGCGTTCTACCCCTAGATAAACAGCTAGATAGAGCGGATTAACGCGGAACTAGAGTAGTACCTACGGCTATATATCGACTAGGCGTAGGATAACTAGGTTAACTAGCTCCCTCTAGCGGAGTTTATAGGGAATAATATAGTCTCTAAGACAATAGGCGTGTTACTATTCTTCGCGAATTATAGCTTTAACCTAAGGATAGGCGTAGAGCCGTTAAAGCTATACCTACCGAATATCTTAGAGTAGTAGAAGCGGGAGCTTTTCTAGGTATCAGAGCTCACGGACCGCTTCGAGGCGATCCTCAGGAAGGTTACGGCGCTAGCAAAGTAGTTATAGGACTACTATAAGTAGAACGTAAACCGCTATAGGGAGGACGCGCTATAGTACTAAGTTAGTAATATAGCGATGCTCGATATATAGAACTATAAGACTAGTAGGCTAACTGCAAAGTATACGCTATAGTAGGAGGGCCCGTTCGAGGTTACAAAGGTCTTGTTATACGCAGTGACTCTAAAGCTCCTAGCGAATATAACGATCTTCCTTACGTTCTACGTCTTAAGAGTAAGGCGCTACCTAAGGTAGGGGCTAGCTAGCTAAGAGAGGGTCGACGACGACGTAAGCGCTAACCGCAGGTATATAGTTACACGGACTAATAAGGGCGAAGACGTAGTAGAGTAGAGGTTCGAGAAGATCGTAGGGTTTAGTAAGGCGGCAAACAGCTACTAGTAGTACTAAGTTAAGTAGGAAGGTTATAACAACCCGACTTAGTAACCTATAACGGATCTACGCGGCTGTAATAACGCTATCTAGGAGTTCTATAACGCGTACCCTGAGCTCCTAGGGCCGCTATTGTAGACGCGAAGAAGGAAGGTATAGCGGCAGGAGGCAAGGCGCTAAGCAAAATCGAGCGTAGAACGGGCTGTGGATACAAGCATCTAAAATCGAGCGTGTGGAATAGGATAGGCTCTAGATACGAGAATCTAAAATCGGGTGTTTTAGGAGCGTTTAAGATAGCTCTAGATACGAGTATCTAGAATTGAACGGTTAGGATAGCTCTAGATACAAGCATCTAAGATTAAGTAAGCGGTTAGGATAGCTCTAGATACGAGCATCTAAAATAGGGGCTATTTTTATATAGGGGGGCTTGTTTGGAGAGGGAGGGTAGTGTTATAGGTACAGCCTATATTAGGTGCTATGTTATGTGCTATGCTATATGGTTGGCTGGGCACCCTGTAGCTAGAGGAGCGTGGCTCTATACTAGGTGGAGCTCGCTGCGCAGAGCCTTCAGCCCTCGCGAGCTCCTACAAAGGTTGCACTGTTGTGCAACCTTGTTATATACGACCGTTATAGTTAACGTCCCTGCTCCTAGCGGCGAGCCCGCTTGGCGCGACTTAGCTGCTAATCCTATACTTATATATCCTACTGACGGTGCTTAAGCTCTTTAGCTTGCTTGTCGATATTGTCCTACCTAGCGAACTATAGTATATATAGTAGTAGTATATAGAACCTATAAGGGAACGTATCTTAAAAGGTTAGTAGGTAGATAATTACTCTAGAAACGGGCTCTTCCTAGATAGGAGGTAACGAGGGTACTAGGAGATCGATAGTCTTAGCGAGGATACTAGCTAGACGCTATAAGCGTCGTAAGGGGGTTAGCTACGGCTATAACTATAACCGCGGCGTCTTAGTCCTTAGTGTCGCTATAGACTTGCCTGTCGATATTATCTTACGAGGCTACGGCTAAGATAGCGGCGACGCTAGGGTATCTTCCTATTCTCTCTGAATAGGCGAAGACAGGATCCCGATAATCGCTAGCGACAATGCTAAAGGTAGTAGGCTAGGCTGTAGAAGGTTCGATATCTACTAGGTAATAAAGCTAATAGCGGAACCACCGGAGGTTATACGTATTAACCTAAGACTTAGCAACTACGATAAAGATTGACGGTCTTCCGATAGGGCTATCCCTAAATAGGCGGCTGGTATTGTTTACTAAGAGGCTATATAGGGCCTAGAGGTATAACTAGTCTAGTTATCGTCTTAGAGTAACTCCGAGAGTTCGCTAATTATATTACGGAGCTCGTTATCTCCTATTATAGCCGCTAGGGTACTAGAGGTAGAAGGATAAGGAGAGGGACTGAACCTGGCTTTCTGCTCGTTATAAGCTACTATATCTATATCGCATGGGCGGACAGGCGTATATCCTTCAAAGCCTAGCGCGTAGCGGGCGTAAGCTAGCTACGTAGAGATTATATACTCTGTCCTTATCTTAGTGTTTATCTAGACGCCGTTAAAGATCCGACTCTATATCTATAGCGAGGCGTTATAGATACCTCTAGTTTATAGTCCTTCTTAGAAGAACAGGCGGGTATACTCTAGCACCAACACACTATACTCCTAGTCCTCTAGCTATACTAGGCCGCGTCTATATACCTCTAGCTTCGTATGACCAGGGTAGAGGCTAGAGTCTTAGATCTAGGTATAGATCTTCAGCTAATATAGGTAGGTGTCCTATACGCAGTGCCTTAGGGAGTTAAAGTATATCGTGCTATAACCAGCTTAGTTATAGATTGTTAGAACCTAATGGCTTAGGTTCTTCGTACCTAAGATAACCTAGAATCGCTTGAACGCTATCTATACCTAGGTGTTTAGGTTAGTCTCTAGGGGGTAGATGTCACAGGCACAGCCTGTGTCATGTGCCATATCATGTGCTATACTATATAGTTGGCTAAGCACCCTGTAGCTAGAGCAGCGTAGCTCTATACTAAGTAGAGCTTGCCGCGTAGAGCCTTTAGCCTTCGCGAGCTCCTACGAAGGTTACACTATTATATAACCTTGTTATATACGACCGTTACAGTAGGTTGTACCTTTAACTTACGCGTGTAGCTAGTTAGACCGTTAAAGGCAGATCGAATACCTTAGACTAGCTAGAACGCTTCGTTTTTCTAACGTACTAGACTTTGTTTAACCTTAACTCTTGCGTGGGCTTACAGTGGCACTAGAAGAGCATATAGAAGAGATACGTTGCATTGATTGTTATATATCGAAGGAAGAGACAGAGGAAAGAGAGTGTGTAAGAATATAGCTATATATATAACAGGAAATAAGAAACAGGGCGCTAAGTAGGTACGAAGCAGCCAATTAGAGCGGACTATAGAGACAGGGCTAGCTAGGTCGTAACATACCCCCTAGCTACAAAGTAGCTAAAAGAGAACACCTAGCTAGCTAGCGGTAGCGAGATACTGAAAATAGGAGGTCGAAGGCTCGAATTACTAGAGCAGGGTTAATAATATATAACCTAGCGTCGCGTTATATAAAATCGAAGATATACTAATATAGATCCTAGCTAATTAGAACATAGTTATATCGGTTAGTTATATACGATCTTTAGTCGCCTATTTTACGAAGTTAAATCCGAACTATCCTATAATAATAAAAAACAAACAATCTACTACTAACCTCTCTAACTATAACTATAATAATAACAAAAATAACAATAGCTCCGAATACTTAGGGTATAGCTGCCTCTATTGCCTATATAGCGTTATTAGAGAAAGCCTACGTAGCTAGACGCGCGAATCTACGCGTAGCGCGCGAAGAAGAAAAGGAAGAAGAAGAGGTCGTTGCTATTAGCGCTAACGATGCCGCTCCTATTAAAGAGAGCAAGGCTAGGGCTTAGACTAGCGATAGTTCGAAGACCCTAAATAACAAAAGGAAGAGGGATATAGTTCCCGCTACGCCTAGGTATATTAATCGCGTTACTATTAATTAAAGCGTTTTTGTTAATTAACGCGCTAACTTTTAGATACCTAGTTATAAAAGTAACGAGGATGTCGCTACCTTTACGTCCTACGCTATAGTTTGCCGCCGTTACCTACGTTCGGCCCTATATAGGTTATTAAGTAGTACTTACTTAGTTTGCCTAGATACTAAGGATAAGGATAAAGCCTACGTTTAGTACTTATATACTAGATATCTATATAAGAAGTTGCCGGAACTTATAGTTGAAATAGCTATAGAGTTCCTCTCTATAAAGTAGGGTAGCGAGGCTATAGCTAGCGTAAGTTCCTTCTCTATTCCTATTAATCGCTACGTACTAATAATAGTATAGTAATTGCAACGGGTTTACCTTATAGCGAAGCACTTAATAGAACGGGAGGAGAAGAAGGAGAAGGTAGCGGTGGATATAGCTACTAAGGTCTAGGCTAAGGCGATTACTAAGTCTCGGGCTAAGGTAGCTACTAAGGCAGTTGCTATATTAAGGGCTAAGGCTAAGGAGAGGCGTGCCGCTACTATAGCTACTACTAATATAGCTACCTTAGATAATAGGTTAGTAGTAGTTAGCTCCTATAAGGTTACTAACTAGGGAGAGGCTCCTGCTCTAGTTAGGCTAGTTACTAGTAGCGTTTTAGCTGTTCTAGCTACCGAGTTAGCTAGATTAGCGAAGGAGGCTCGGGAGTCGGATAACGCAAGGGCGTCGTTAGCTTTGAGGTTATCGATAGCTATAATTAGTAGTTTGTACTACGTATTAGCCGCAATAGATACCTATTATATAGAGTTAAAGAGGAGGAAGTCGGGCTAGTAAGCCTAGGAGTATATATATATATAGCTGCGTTGTTTTTGTATTTGGTGATTTTCTTATATACTATTTTGCTCTTTTAGGCCGGATACCTAGTATTAGATACCCTCTTAATTACAAAGATACGTTTTACTCTATTTAATAATATAGCAAGCGTCTTAGAGGTTTAATATAGCATAGAAGTGCTTGAACTTCTAACGCAGTAGCTATTTTGTAAGACCGTCTACCGGTATATCGGCCGTAGGCAGGTACTCAACCTTAAATAACCTATTAGTATACTCCTAACGTACCTATATATTATAGATATCTATATAGCGAAGCTTAGTAACTACGCGCTAGTTATCTCCTATAACAAGGCGGATAGTTTGCTAATTGTTATAGAAGATATAGTATAGTTCGCTAAGATCGAACCGAATGTTAGCGAAGAAGTGCTTTAACGCTATAGTCTTATATGTAGTAAGAGAAATAGTAAGTAACTTAGCTTCTATCCAAGAAGTTATAACGGTCTTTTAGCAGTAAGCTTTCTAATTGATAACCCTACTATATAGCATTATAATATACCCCTAGGATAAGTAGCGCGTTTTCTCGATATCTACGAACGAGGCGTCGCTAGCAATAAGCAGGATATATATCCTAAAGGCAATACTATACTAAATAGCTAAAAACCAGGTACTAAAGAGATAAACGATAACGTATTCTATAGCCTTAATATAAGTAGGGCTAGGATTCTTCAAGAACTAAAAGAGCTATAATATAGCAAAGGCTACATTAGGGCGGATTATAATAGCTATATATAGATTAGAGCTAACAAGTTCCTAGAACCGTTTAATGTCTTTAAACGGAGTAAGACCCTTAAATAAGTAAAGGTTATATTCTAGAGGGATATATAGGAAGCGAGTCTCCTTATTAAGATTAAAGCGCTTAGCGATCCGCTCGATATACTAATTATAGACTAGATAGACTATACGATCCTTATAGTTTCTTAAAACGTAGATACTAAGGAACTATAAGACGTTGCCTTAACTATATACTTTGTACTTTATAGCTAGCGTATCTATAATCTAGTTTACCTTATTAGTATAGTCCTTATAGTAGAATATAAGGTAATTATTTATATAAAATAGAACTACTATATAGCGGTATTAGTTGTAAAATAAGTATAGTTCCTTACCTAATGCTATTAGACCAAGTTCGCGGAGTAAAGAGGAGAACTCTTTATACTATAGAAAGGGGGATTCGCGCAAGCTATATAACGCTCGTTCAAGTTCAACGAAGGTATCGCCTTACTTAAAGCTAGCTAGGAGGTAATAATCCTCCCTAAACCCCTAAGGGAGCTTATAGACAATTCCTTTGTCTATTTTAGCGTTTAGGAATACCTAGGCGATATTAAACTACTTAACTTCTATATCTATATCGGCGGCAATAGCTATTATAGCCTAGAAGGAATAGGATATAAGTGTTATAGTATATATATTTTATAACCAATTAGCGCTCTAAAGATTACCTCTTATATAGATACACGCCTTATATTTCTCTAAGAATCCGTCCTTATCCTATTTATAGGCGAATACCTACTTTAAGGGCAGGGGCTTCTCCTTAGAGAGTTTAGATATAGAGGACCAAGTAATATATCTCTAGGTTTTACAATTTATAAGATTCTAAATCTCTAATTTAGTAGCTCTAACAAACTCTTTGCCTATTAGATACTTAATAAGTTACTTCTAAGACTTTAGAGCTTTAAGAAGGGTATCTTAGTAAACGTAGGGAGGGGCTAGAGTAGCGTTAAGTCTAGCCGCGTACTAGGGTATAATCGCAGCGGCGATAACTATATATAGAGTATAGTATACCCGATCTCCCTTATCGAGTACCTCCTTATAGTATAGTATATACATTTTATAAAACGCTTACTATATTCTAAGTTCAAGGACGTAGATTCGGTCTAGAGTATATATTTCTAAAGTAAATCTAATAATCCTAGCGGCAGATATAGAAGGACCGTCGTTAGTAGGGTCTTCTAGGTCTATTCCCCTAAGCCGCTAGCTTATATAAGATACTAGGGTAAATACCCGCTTAGTATACTTACGTTTTATACGTTTATAGGTAAGGGACTTAGGTTTGTTAGTATTGTCTAAGTTATCTAAGCTAGAGGAGTAGTAGCTAGGGTTTAAAGATTCTAGGCTATAATTCTTAGGAAGTAGGTTATCTAAGTATATAAAGTACTTAGGATAGTGATCGACCAAGTCCTTAAAAACAGTACTTATATTAGAGGTAATACTTTATATACTTCTAAGGCTATCTCTAGAAGTATATATATACTCCCTATTGTTATCTAGACTTATAGACCTAGTAGGGGTAGAGGCTGAACTTTGAAATGACTAATCTAGTATTAGGAGTCCTTTATATATATAGTCTCTAGAATCTAAAGGTAGCTTACTTATATTACGCTAGGCTACTATTCTAGATATAGTTACCCCTAAGTCCTAACTAGGATTTAGAGTTTCTATACCCCTAAGCTTATCTTTAGAATACTCAGGGGATATAGACGCAGGAGTTGTCGCTTCTAGATTATCTATCTTACTATCCTTAATGCCGCTTAGTACTACGCCTAACGTAGGCAAGTGTAGCTAAAGCTCTAAGGAGTCTACTAGATTCTGCTTCTTAGTAATAGTCTATAGATCGAACCTCCCTTCGCCCTTCTCGAACAACTAGTTCTTATTAAAGGTAACGTTATAAGTTATAACGACTTTATAGAGTACTAGAACCTAGATTTAGTAGATGTTTAATACCTTGTAACTAATAAGGTAACCGATATACACTCTAGGCTTTAACTTATATATACGTTTCTACTTATCCCTCTCTCTCTCTTTATATAGAGGATATACGTAGTAACTATATACGTAGATGCCGTTCTAGTTAGGCTATAGATCCGCTATAAGGGAGACGATTACGTCTAGCTAAAAGAACTAGAAGTAGGTTTAGAACTAAGTAAGGAGGACGTCGTTTAGTAACTTTATCGAAGGATACGTTTAACTTAGGCTTATACTAATACGCTATATAGATACCTCCTCCCCTTCTAGCTAGTGGTTACCTAGGAGACTAGCTCTAGCTATTATCTTAATAGAGCAGGTAATAACTTCCTGACTAGCGCGTTCGATAGCGCTAGTTAGTTCGTATATATTAGAAAGAGGGAGTTTAAGCTTAATACCTAGTTCTATATACCATTTCTAGTACTAGGTATAGCTACGATCCCTAGTTTTAATAAAGGAGCCTTCGTTATTATATTTAAACTTATAGATCGCTACGCTAAATTAGCGTTATACCTAGGCCTCGAAGCATTAAAGAATTAGGAGAAGGAGGTCCTAGGTCTTATCTTTAAGGCGGAAGACAAAGGGTTTACTAGAGAACTTGTCTTTGAGAATTAGAGAGTAAATAGATCTATTATACCTATATATATAATAGAAAAGGTCCTAAAATACTCGCTAGAACGGCCGTACTAACTTGGTTATAGGAGGCCTATAGGAGACGACTTTTCCCTAATATATAATAGAGTAAGCCTTATAGTTAATACGTTTAGTTCCGTTAATTTGAACGTTCTAGCCTCTCTAGACAAGAGCTTTAAGCGTATCCTAGCTAAGATAACTAGCGCGGATATACTAAAGGTGTTTAGAATCCTTATAGGGTAGGAGAGGGTGCCTCGATCCTGGTCCTTAACGAACTTGTTTTATAGTATCGCTTATTATAGCTAACATTATAAGCGTAGTAGAACTAATAGCGAAGTCGTCTAGATAGCTAGGTTAGATATTGTAGATTATAGTAAGGGACTACTCTAAAGGTATAGTAGGAGGATCCTTATAGATCTTAGCGAGAGCTCGTTCTTTATTATAAGAAACGGCAAGGGAAGAGTTATAATTATAAGGATACGGTAGGTGGGTAGAGAGAAGCTTATATTCTAAAAACACTAGCTTATACCTATAAAGGAGAGACGTAATAACGATATTACTCTCTATCGAACCGAAACGTAGTATATAGTCTAAACTATAGTACTAGATATTAGCCTTATAGAGGGCTACCTCTAAGATAATATTAGAGTAGAATCCCTTAATAACTATAACGTTATTAAGAACTAGATCCTTAGATTATAGGCTATTAACGCTATTAAATGCTCCTTTAATATGTTATTTACCCCTTCTAGAGATAGGGAAACGGGTAGTACTAGCCTTAATATAGTTATCCTTCCTCGCTTTAATAAAGGACCTTTCTTCTAAAAGTATAGGGTCGTTAATAAGGTAGGTTACTCTATAGTTATTAACTAGGATACTATCTAATAGGATATATTTGCTAGAATCGACGGTTACGAAGATACCGAAGCTATTACTAAGGCTGGTTTCTTTACCGAGGGCCGAGAGTTCTATAGGATCAATGATTGTAGCTATTACTACGCTAGGAAAGCCTGGTTTAGTAGATAAAGTAGAGCTAGATAGGGATATAGGCTAGGGTTTGATTACCTAACCTTCCTTTTTGAGCTAGGCGCGGAGGTTGTTCTACTTTTTCTTAGCGAACCGCTTATAGATCTACGAAACGAACTCGGGACTAACTAGGCCTTTTAGATATTTGAACCTAGTTAATGTAGATTTAAGTGTATTATAGTTAATTAGCTTCTAAATGTAATTAGAGATTATATATAGGTAGGGGTACTTAGGCTTAGTAGACAAAGATCTTTCACCTCCCTTACCCTAATTACAGCGTTTACTAGAACTAGTAGATTTAGTAATAGCGAAGCTACTATTAAAGTCCAGCTTACTATAGCTAACGATAGTCTCGGTAGCTTAGATAAGGTCCTTAAAGCTCTTAAGAGGTTTGCTAACGCGGTTATTAATAATTATAGCGTTATATTCGTAGCGGCCCTATTCTAGGATAAGACAATCCTTAATTACACGAAGGAAGTCTAGAACAGGCAAAGTACTACAAATATACTCGAGACTAGCTACCTTAGCGCGTTAGTAAGCCTAGCGGTAGTTAGCGATCTAGGTCCGCAAGTCTATATTAGATTACTTAGCCTCTTTAAGATAAGCAAGATACCATTAGCAGGTTATATTAGCAATTATATTATCTAAGATTCTAACTTAGCGTTCTAGAGTATAGAGGAGCGCGCGTACGCCGAGTTACTACGCTACAAGGTTGGTCTCGTTAGTAGCGTTATAACGCTCGCGATCGATAGTAGCGATAATAACTTTATATAGCGTATTTAGGTTCTTCTTGTTAACGCTTATACCTAGAGTAAGTTACTAAGCGGTATACCTAGTCTAGTTAGCTTAGTACTAGATAAGGATCCTCTTTAGACTCGGGCGTTAAGGAGGGACAGGCTTTATACTATAAGTAGTAACTAGCTTCTTGTTCTAGGTAGTTACTTCGGCACACTATTCTACTTAGTCTTATATTATTAGCGTAGTAATAGCCTCTATAGTAAAGGGCGGCTAAAAACTACTAAGTATCGCCTCCTTAGTAATATCGTTCTAATCGAAACGAACGATATTATAAATATAGAGGGTAATAGCAGCGCTTTCGATGTAACGCTTCTAGATCGGCTAATCTATAGGACCCTTAAGTAGGATGTCCGTTAGGATAGTAATGTTCCTAATAGTGTCTATAGTAGTAGAAGTCTCTATTGTAGAAGAACAATAGATAGAGGTAGATAGAGATCTAGAAAGTACAGCGGTATAGCGGAACAGGTAGAGGAGCTGTGCTATCCAGTTTCAAATCGGGGAGCGCCTTGGCACACCCCCCCCCCTGTAAGAAACATCCTTCGAAGTACACCCTAACAATTTCAACAAGGTGGTACGTGCGCCCGT
>MU853415.1:200706-222996 GCA_033297235.1 Trichocladium antarcticum
CTTTAGGTTGTATATGGCCTGTGCAGTGGGTGTGTGGAGCTCCGAAATCTGGCACTGGATGCCGGAGACCAGGTAGAGAGTAGCGCTAAAGAGCGGCTTAACTTATACGTAGGCGGGGCGACTTTGAAGGACTTTGTAGAATAGCTATATAAGAGCGGTTCAAGCGGAAAACGAGGGAAGCTATATAAGGGCTTTGGTAATAGCGATTGTAAAGAACGAGGTAGCAGGACTTGTAAGAATAGTAAAACGAGTTATAAGGATTATAGAATAATAATACTTCTAAGCTATAACGGGTTTAGCTACTATATAAAGGGAAATAAGCACCGGGCTTATAGCCCTATATAGGCTTATAGTAGTACTAGAAGAGTATATAGGAGAGATACGTTGTATTGATTGTTATATATTAAAGGAAGAGACAGAGGAAAGAGAGTGTGTAAGAACATAGCTATATATATAACAGGAAATGAGAAACAGGGCGCTAAGTAGGTACGAAGCAGCCAATCAGAGCGGACTGCAGAGACAGGGCTGGCTGGGTCGTGACATTAACTATATAGTGCAAGTTAAAACAAGCACCCTACCCCTATTTATAGTCCGACATATAGGATATCCGACGTATAGGACTACCCCCTATAGAACTACCCTAACGAACTAGGATAATAGATAGGATAGAAGATAGTAATAATATATTAATATAGGCGCTAGAGCAAGCTAGCCCGTTACGTACCGCTATTATACGCGAGTAGCTAAGGGCCGCGCTAGCGGAGTAGAAGGCAATACTCGCTACACTCGCTAATACCTAGGCGATAGCTAATAACGTAGTTACTGAAGGTAAGGCGCTCTATAAATAGCTCGAGGCGTAGAAGTATACGAACGTAGTAATCTCGAAGATACTCGAGGAGCAGAGACTAATAACCCTATAGGCGCTCGAGGCGATAAGCGCCGCGCTAGCTAGAGGCGGTAGAGGTAGTAGCTAGCTATTATACTAGTACTATAACAAGGACGACCCAGCTACAATGTCCCTCCCCTACCCGATACCGTTTATAGGGGAGGAGAAGGATACTATTAAGCGGACTACCCTATTCGACGACTAGTTAGATAAGGTCTAGGGGCACTAGAGAATATACCCTTATAAGTTCTTAACTAAGCGTATGAAGATCGTATACGCTAAGGCGATACTCGGTAGTAACGTAAGCCGCGCGGTTAAGGCGAAGCTCTAGACGATCGAGAACTACCTAGATAATAATAGGCGCTAGTACTAGAAGACTAGGACAAAGTTCCTAAACAACCTCGAGAAGCGGTATACAACTTATAACGTTACTATAGTAGCCGCGAACTAGCTCTATATGCTCGTCTAGAAGAACAAGTTCGCGAACTTTAACGACTTCCTGACGGAGTTCTCGAACCTAGCCGACACTACTAATATCGAGAGCGTAATATAGGTCTATATATTTAGAGAACGGATCTTAGCCTACCTCTTAGCTACGTTTACGTCGTAGGTTAGGCTACTAGCGTCGGATAACTTCGACACGTAGGCCGAGATAGCCTAGACCCTATTTACAAACTTAGATACGGAGGACTTTAGGAAGAAGATCTGTAGCGGTAACGGCGCGCTTGCTATATATTATAGCAGCGGTAGCGGGGGTACCAGGAGAGCCTAGGATCCTAACGCTATAGAGATCGACGCCGTTACCCTAGCCGCGCTTATACTATAAGAGAAGGAGCGCTATAGGGCTAGCGGCCTATGCTTTAAGTACGGCGCTAGCGACTATATCTTAAGGTATTACCGGGCCGGCCGAGGAGGCTATAGTAGCTACGGCGGCTAGCTGTAGCGTAGAGGCGCGTAGGGCTATAGTGGCGCGTAAGGCTATAGCAGGGTATAGGGCTACGGCGGCGCGTAAGGCTATAGCAGGGCGTAGGGCTACGGCGGAGCGTAGGGCTACGGCAGAGCGTAGGGCTACGGCGGTGCGTAGAGATAGTAGTAGCCTTAGGGATAGTAGTAGCCTACTTAGTAAGGCTTCGGTTAAGCTCCCTCTAGGGGCTTCCTAGCTTATAGCGGCGTAAGCGGCTATACTAGGGCCTATTAGAGGGGTTAAGGCGGGCTCGCTATACGTTTTACAGACGCCTCTAACTAGAGCGGTTTTATCGTTAGGGAGGTAGATAAGTAGGAGGACTATAGCGCTTACTAGAGTATAGAGCAACCCCCTGGTTTCGGCTTCTTATATAACGACTAGGGAAACAAGGAGCTCCTATAAACTGTCGCTTATAGGAGGGGTACCGCTAGCCGTAGGAGAGATAAGGAGATAGTTTAGTTATTAGTACTATAGGTAGTAGCGCTAAATCTATTCTCTTATTATTGTACCTAGTAGTTAGTAGGCGTAATGTAGAGTACGTAGCACTTGTAGACTTAGGTTATATAGGTCTAGCGTTTGTAGATTTTAGCTTTATAGTTACAAATAGGCTGCTACTAGAGAGGCTAGCGGTATAGCGGCTGCTATTTCTAGCCGACGGAGGGTTCTTACGCTAGATCGAGCACTTAGTAGCGCTTACGCTAGTCGTTAGTAACTACTAGGAGACCCTAGTGTGCTTCGTTATAACGCTTGTAAAGGAGACCCTAGTAATCTTAGGCCTCCTATAGCTACGGAAGCATAACCTACGGATCGACTAGGAGACCCTATTGCTCGAATTTACAGAGTACTACTATAGCAGGTACCTACTAGAGTATATTAGGAGCTAGGTCGCTTAGCAGGTAGGCTAGCTAGAGTTACCCCTACCCTCTAGGAATAGCAAGTGGTACTACGTAACGGTAGAGGACGTACCTAAAGACAATAACTACAGCACCTCTAGTAATAACGATAAGGTTGCTATCGCTACGAGCAAGCTCTCTAACTATAAAAGAGCTAGGCGGTCCGATAGGCAGAGACGGGCCTATAGATAGTAGAGATCTACGTCCTAGGGAGGTATATAAGCTAACCTGCAGGGGACGCTCGTACCGCTAGGAGCGATAGGCGTGCCGGTCGAAGCGCTACCCCCTATATTACTAAGGCTAGTAGAGGTAGTAGCTAGCGCTAGGAGACTACCCCCTAGACCCTATTCCCCCCTCTACGCCCTGCCCCTGCTTAGTTAAGTATAGGGGAAGATCCGCTAGGATAACGCGAAGATCCTAAACGGAGCGAGCTTCTTAGCGATATACTAATAGAAGGGTATAGTAGTTATATAGACTATAATAGGCAAGCTAGAGAGAGTAGTAGAGGCTAAGAAGAGAGACTATATACTAGTTCTACCTAAGTAGTTTTTTAAGGACCTACTAAGTTAAGACAGTATACTAGAGTATACAAAGTCGATACTCCTAGCGAGGTTCTATAGCTTTATTAACGCGCTTGCCAAAGGGGATAAGAAGCTTAATAAGATTATAGAGGAGGATTCTAAGAAGTTCTTTAATAAGGTAGATAGACTAGCGCCTACTCTAGACGAGATTAAGGCGCACCTACTAAAGGAATACTAAGACCTAGTAGCCGCCTATATCCTATAGGACGCTAATATCTTGCCCCCCTACTATACGTATAACTATAGGATCGAGCTGCTCCTAAGGAGTATAGTCTTATACTTAAGGAATTGCCCAATGTCGCTAATAGAGCTATATATACTAAAGCGCTAGCTTGATAATAACCTTGCGAAGGGGGTTTATCTAGCCCTTACGCTCGAGCGCCTCGTCGCTTATCCTTATAGCCTAGAAGCTAGGCGGAGGTATTAGGATCTGCGTTAACTACTATAGTATTAATAACGTAACGCTAAAGAGCCGGTACCCTATCCTACTAATCTAGGAGACCCTAGACTCTATCTATAAGGTAAAGATCTTTACGAAGCTTAACGTAATCGTAGCGTTTAACCAAGTACGCGTAGCGCTAGGCTATAAGTAGCTTATAGCGTTTATTATAAGATTCAGCCTATATAAGACGCTAGTTACGCTGTTTAGCCTATAGGGCGCGCCCGCTACTTTCTAGTATTATATAAACGACATCCTCTATAACGCTCTAGATAACTACGTAACAATATACCTAGACAATATCCTAGTCTACTCTAGTATACTTAAGGAGTATATTAAGGAAGTTAGGGAGGTACTAAAGCGTATAATCAACGTAGGCCTATAGGTAGATATCGACAAGTACAAATTCTACACGAAGCGGACAAAGTACCTAGGGCTTATTATTACGCCTAGAGGCATTAAGATAGACCTAGATAAGGTCGAAGCAGTACGTAATTAGGAGGCTCTAGAGACAAGGAGGTACCTCTAGCGGTTCTTAGGGTTCGCGAACTTCTACCGCCGATTTATATAAGGTTTTTCGAGCTACGTATAGCCGCTATACGAGCTTACGAAAAAGACAGTAGACTAGGAGTAGTCTAAGTAGTACAAGGCGGCTTTCTAGCGCCTAAAGGTATGCTTTATTACGGCACTAGTACTATAGATATATAACTAGGAGGGGGTCCCCCCTATCGCCCGTCCTGTTCATCTTATATATCGCATCACTATACGAGGACCTAAGGAGAGAGCACCTACACCTTAGCATAGCGGGCTTCGCCAACGACACGAACCTGCTAGTGTTCGGAAAGTCGGCCGAGGTGAACATCCGCCAGCTCGAGCGAGCGTAGGGAACCTGCTTAAAGTAGGCAGGAACGCGGGGAATAGCGTTCGTAGCGTAGAAGTACGAACTAATCTACTTTAATAAGAACCGAAGGTAGTAGCTAGACCTAGCTAAGCTCGCCCTCCCGGACAGAGGTAGGTACACAGATATCAAACCAGTCAAGTCCGCCAGGTTCCTTAGGGTCTGGCTGGACTAGAAGCTCTTATAGCAAGCGCACCGCGGCGCGGTCAAGAAGAAGCTCGCTACCTAGGAGTTCGCGCTAACGAGGATCGTAGCGAAGACGTAGGGCCCGAGCCTCGCGAAGGCCCAGAAGGTGTACACGAAGTGTATAAGGAGCATAGTAGTATATAGAGCGGCGAGCTACTATATCCTAACTACGGTCAGTAAGGGGAGCGAGCTAAAGGGGATAGCCGAGAAGCTAGCGAAGGACTAGAGCAGGGGCCTCCGCGTAGTAGCGGGAGGCTATAGAACTACGCTAATTAGGTACCTAGAGACAGAGGCCTAGGTCCTACTAGTGGACCTCTACCTAAACAAGCGGCTAGCCGACTTCGAAGCTAGGATATACGAACTACTCCTCTAGTTAAAGGAGGGACTAGGGCGCCCCCTAGTTGTAGTAGCGAGCTTAATCTAGGAGGCGTGTACCAAGCTGTTCAGGAGGTTCTAGAAGAGGAGTAGGAGGACGCGAGGGAGGAAGCCTAGGCTAGGCCTATAGGGGCTAATAGCGGTCGAGAGAGCAGTAGCTATAGCAAACGAGTAGGCTAAGCAAAAGTAGAAGATAGGGAAGCTAAAGAACAAGACCCTTAATACAGATAGAGTAGTGGAACTCGCCTAGCAGGAGCGCAAGATAGCGGCCTAGGAGAGGCGCGCTACGCTTGTAACGAGAGCAAGAAGACCTATATACCGCTCGGCAGACAAGGACCCCCCGATATAACTATTTACAGACCTTGCCCTTAAGAGACACGAGGGTCTAAGCAAGGCTTAGAGCTCCCTGCTCGCCTAGGCGCGTAGCAGGGACATTGGCCTCCGGGAGTACCTAAATAGGGTGAACGTCCTAGAGATCACTACGCTATACTACGAGTGCAGCGAGGGAAAAGAAACGATCGAACACCTAGTAGTATAGTACAAAGATCCACCAAAGTACAGAACCTAGGAGGAGTTACAAATACGGTTACGACGGGATCTGCAGCTCGTCTTGCGACGAGCTATATAGCTATACAAGAGCTTAGCAAAGGTGGTCATTAGCTGGTTGATGGATTCGGGGCGCCTAACGGAGTATAGCGTGGCTCGCAGGCTGCAACTGGAAGCTGCGATAGCCGCGAAAGCGGCTAAGAGCAGCGGAGAGGGTGCGGGAAGTGCCGAATCGAGCCGCTAAGGGAGACAGGGGCTACCTTTAACACGTAGCATAATAGATTCAAAGCGCTAAAGCAGAAGCGTAGGCAGGGGTTTTTACCCGGCCCCCTGTTCAGGGGGTACGGTTTCCTTTGTATATAAACCAGTAGCAGGACCGGCGCGCCGTAAGGCATATCGGAGTACGAATAAATAATATATAACTAGGAGAAGCGAGCGGTAGTAGAAGTTAATACGTTAGACTAGTTAGCGGGTAGAGCGCTACTATAGGAGGGGGATAATAGTAAGTTATATCTAGTTGCTTACTTCTTAGCAAAGTATATTATAGCTAAGTATAACTATAATATCTATAATAAGGAGCTCCTTACGATCGTTAAAGCGCTTAAGGAATAGCGCCCTAAGCTTAAAGGTATAGCTAAAAGGTTCGATATTATTATAGATTATAAGAACCTATAGACCTTTAGTATAATAAAGTAGCTATCGCTACGTTATATACGCTAGTTGGAGTTCTTGTTACGCTTTAAATTCTAGATTATCTACCGCCTAGGCACGGTAAATAGCCGCCCCGACGCGCTTAGTAGGAAGCTAGAGTTTATACTAAAAGACGTTAAAGATAATAGGCTATAGAATAGGCGGCGCCCCCTAATCGACCTAAGTAAGTTCGACCTAGAGACCTTTAGTAGTAAATACAACGCTAAGCTACTAGGCGAGACACTAGAGCTCTTTAGCCTTAACGTTTCGCGCTACGCTAACGACCTTATTATAGAGAGCTACGCGACCTTGCCGTTTATAGTAGATATAGTAGAGGCGCTTAGTAACTAGAAGGTACATACCTAGCTAAGTAAGATCAAGCGGGAGCTAAGAGTACCGTTCGCTAAGTGTAAGTTAGTCTTAGGTAGGGCGTTCTACTAGGGTAGGCTAATAATCGACCCGGGCGATACGGAGCTCTATTTGTAGCTTATCTACTAGATATACGCGTTAGGGCCTAGCAGGTACCTAGGAAGGACGAAGACGCTTAACCTAATGAACAGGGTCTACTAGTAGCTAGGGATAAGCGTATTAGTAAGGACGTTCGTAGGAGCCTATATACTATACTTTAAGACGAAGAACCCCTGCTCGAAGCCTATAGGGTTCCTTAAGCCGCTCCTACTACCGTTAGCGCTATAGCGAGATATATCGGTAGACTATATTACGCTACTCCCGCTATATAAACAGAGGGGGTAGGAGTTTAGGTACGTAGTAGTAGTAGTTAACTAGCTTATAAAGATACGCTATTTTATTATAACGGCGATACTAGAGGCTAACGAGCTAGCTAACCGGTTTATTAAGCGTATATACTTGCTCTATAGTATACTAGAGACGATTATATCGGACAGAGGTACGTAGTTCGTTTTAGGGTTCTAGAGGGCGCTATTAGTACGCCTTACAATTACCCTAAAACCCTTATTAGCGTTCTACCCCTAGACAAATAGCTAGATAGAGCGGATTAACGCGGAACTAGAGTAGTACCTATAGCTATATATTAACTAGGCGTAGGATAACTAGGTTAATTAGCTCCCTCTAGTAGAGTTTATAGGGAATAATATAGTCTCTAAGACAACGGGCGTATTACTGTTCTTCGTAAATTATAGCTTTAACCTAGGAATAGGTATAGAGCCGTCGAAGCTATACCTACTAAATATCTTAGAGTAGTAGAAGCGGGAGTTGTTCTAGGTATCTAAGCTTACAGACCGCTTCGGGGCGATCCTTAGGAAGGTTATAGCGCTAGTAAAGTAGTTACAGGACCGCTACAAATAGAACGCGAACCGCTATAGGGAGGATACGCTATAGTACCGCGTTAGCAATAGGGCGATGCTCGATATATAGAACTACAAGACTAGTAGGCCGACTATAAAGCTTACGCTATAGTAGGAGGGCCCGTTCAAGGTTACAAAGGCCTTATTATACGCAGTAACTCTAAAGCTCCTAGCGAATATAACAATCTTCTCTACGTTCTACGTCTCGAGAGTAAGGCGCTACCAAGGGTAGGGGCTAGCTAGCTAAAAGAGGGTTAATAACGATGTAAGCGCTAACTATAGGCGCGTAGTTACACGGACTAACGAAGGCGAAGATATAGTAGAGTAGAGGTTCGAGAGGATCGTAGGGTTTAGCAAGGTAGTAAACGGTCGTTAGTAGTACCAAGTTAAGTAGGAAGGTTATAATAACCCGACTTAGTAACCTGCAATAGATCTATACGGCTATAATAACGCTATCTAGGAGTTCTACAATATGTACCCCGAGCTTCTAGGCCCGCTATCGTGGACACAGAGAAGGAAGGCGCAGCGCTAGGGTAGGCGCTAAGATAACTCTAACTCCGGATATAAGCACCTAGGATAGGGGGCTATTTTTATATAGGGGGCTTGTTTAGAGAGGGAGGGTAGTGTTATAGGTACAGCCTGTATTATATGCTATATTATATGCTATACTATATGGTTGGCTAAGTACCCTATAGCTAGAGGAGCGTGGCTCTACACTAGGTGGAGCTCGCCGCGCAGAGCCTTCAGCCCTCGCGAGCTCCTACGAAGGTTGCACTGTTGTGCAACCTTGTTGTATACGACCGTTACAGTAGACCAAGCTACTGTTACTAATCTAGGTATTATAAATATAGACCTAGTCCTCGAGGCCGCTTAGGAAATAGTATAGAGCGACAATAAGATTATAGCCTTAGAGCTACTCTCTGTTCCTAATCATACCCTTAATGTTATAGAGTAAGTACACTATAGTTAGCTAGGAGACTTTATAGAACGTCTTACCGTCTGTTCTAGGGTTCGTAAGGCTAGGGAAGAGTCTTACTAGGATTCGGTCCTCTTTATATAACCTAGCGGCTTATAGCTAGTATAGCTATTAGCTTCTAACGTACGCTAGGAAGTTAACTCTTCTATTAATAGGGCGCTAGAGCTCGCTTCCTAAGGCTCTAGGCGCGTTCTAGCTATTGCCTACGCCTATCCTCTAAGACTCGAGCTACTGTTGCTAGTCGGTAGCGCTACCCGAGTTAGTCGTTATAATAAGCAGGAAGGAGGGCCGAAGGATTAATAGCTATATATATCTTAAGTAGAATAGAAGGAGGGAATAGCAAATAAGGTTAATGTTATTCGAGGGAGAGAGGAAAATAAGAAGAAATAAGGGCTAGCAAAGAAGACTTTATAGGCAAGAAGGTAGCTGAAAAGTCGAAAAATTCCTGTATAGCTCCTTCCTTCGTGCTAGCCGGATAACTTAGGATAGCTTAGCCCTCTGTTCCAGGGCGGCTATATTAGAAGGGGGGGTTAGTAGCTTAACTTAGGATAAACTAGTACTTATATACTTATAGTTTCTCTTCCCTTTCGAATTCGACTACGCTCCCGCGTTAGAATTCGCAATTCTATAGCTCCTTCCGCTCCTTCTATATAACCTAAGAGGGGGAGTAGTGTAATTGGAGTGTGTTGCACCTAGAAGCCACAAGGCTGTTAGTTCGAATCCGGCCTCCCTCACCCTCTTTTCGGTTTTTCAGGATTAGTCCCCTGCAAATTCCGACGAGAGTTACACTAACTAAAGAAGGAAAACCCAAGGAATAGCCGTCGTCTTAGAGACTAGGATCTAGGCTACTACGTTATATACCGATCGGCAAGAACCCTATATTGCTTGCTATAGGATAAAAACAATCTAGCCGTAGTAGCTAGGGACCGGTAAACGACCTAGGGTAGAAGCTAAACTACCTAATAAAATACTACTAGGGGCCCCCCCTAGAAGAAACTAGACTAAAGGAAGGAAGAGCGGAAGAAGGAGGAGATTATTAGCTACCCTAGAACTAATTATATCTAACAAAGGGGGCAGGTAGGGTTGGAGAAGGCTAGGGCATTACGTAGTATAAAGGAAATAGAAGCGGGGAGATCAAATCGAAGAGTAGAGGTTTTCATCTAGCCTAGCGAGGGTACGGTTTCCTGTACTAAACAAACTAGTAGAAGGACCAGCGCGCTGTAAGGCATATCGGTGTATAAATAAATAATAATATATAACCTAAGAAAAAGAGGCTATATAATTAGAGTTCTAAGGGGGGCCCGTTCTAAGGGGGCCCTATAACTCTTAACTTAGGATAAACTAGCCGCCTGTTCTAGGTCCTTCGAAAAAAGGGGGGGGAATCGAAAGATCTTTCTATAGCTCCTTCCTTCGTACTAGCTATATAACTTAAGATAGTTCGGCTACCTATTCTAGGGGAGTAGTATAAGAAGAGGGGGTTTAGCCTATTCGCTTACTTATAGTTTCTCTTCCCTTTCGAATTCGACTACGCTCCTACGTTAGAATTCGCACTATAATACTATAGCTCCTCTATAGTAGGATCCCGAGCTCTCCTAGGCGGATGTCTAGGTCGATACTAGTCTACGCCCTCTGCTCTTATAGATTATAAGCTAGCTAGTAGATTTGACGCTGTCCTAGGACTGGAAATTCGTCGTTCCCTATTAATTTGTCTAGGTAGTCTGGCTAACTTATAACAACAAGGCTCGGCCGTTAGACGCGTAGTAACCCTTTATGCTTCTAGTGTTCTAGTTCCTAGTAGCTTAGCTGCTCTAGATCTTAAACGTGCTAGACTTGAACTAAAGGGAGATACCGTTCCTTTAGTAGCGGCTGCTGTATAACTGTCACAGGCACAGCCTGTGTCATGTGCTATGTCAGGTGCCATGCTATATAGTTAGCTGAGCACCCTGTAGCTAGAGGAGCGTGGCTCTATACTAGGTGGAGCTTGCCGCGTAGAGCCTTTAGCCCTCGCGAGCTCCTACAAAGGTTACACTATTGTGCAACCTTGTTATATACGACCGTTATAGTAGGTTGTACCTTTAACTCGCGCGCGTAGCTAAGTCGTCTGCTCTAGAATAGAGAGCGTACTAGACTAACTAGAACGCTTCTTTTCCTAACGTACTAGGCTTTGTTTTCATTTCTTAACTACCTATATAGTACAAGTTAACTACTAGGATAAGTATCCTACGTACAATAGTAGTCCGCCAAATTGGACCAACTACTAGGACAAGTATCCTATATATAATAGTAGTCTGCCAAACAGGACTATAAGACTCTGACGAATAGGACTATAGTATTCCGACGAACCGGATAACGCTCCTACGAAGATAAGCGCGAAGATAATAGGCAGCGCCGACCTTATAGCATCGCTGCCGCTAAGACTTATAGCGCTACGTATAGCGCTAAAAGAATAATAGTAGAACAAGGTCTCTAATACTATACCTGCTTTTATAGTATCGATCAATGACAATAGAGGGTATAACCTCTTAGGGTTCGCTATAGCTATAAATACAATAGTTAGCGAGCTAAAGAGAAAGCTCGATAAGTCTGTTAGGAGGTTCGAGGCGTCTATTGTAGCTAGTGTAGCGCTTAAGAAGGAGCTTAAGGAGTATAAGTTACTACTTGCGAACTAGAGAACGCTAATAGCGATAGCCCTAGACTAGGCTCGCGGTAGTAGCGCTAGTAGCGGCTATAGCGTATCGATCTCCCTCCCCTACCCCGATCCGTTTACTAGAGAGGAGAAGGATACCGTTAAGCGTACCCTACTCTTCGAAGACTAGAAAGACAAGGTACGTAGCTACTAGCGAATATACCTACAGGAGTTCCTAGATAAGTACACTAAGA
Source organism: Trichocladium antarcticum (assembly GCA_033297235.1). Taxonomy (NCBI): domain Eukaryota; kingdom Fungi; phylum Ascomycota; class Sordariomycetes; order Sordariales; family Chaetomiaceae; genus Trichocladium; species Trichocladium antarcticum. Next base: position 212,346 of record MU853415.1, read on the forward strand.
TCCTATATATAAAGGCTATACTAGGCGGTAGCGCGCGCCAGGCAGTTACAGCGAAGCTCAAGCAGGTTAAGGAGAACCTATATAGCGCGGTAGTATAGCTATAGAAGACTAGGTCTAACCTCCTAAAGACCCTCTGTACCTAGTATATAACATATAACGTAGTTACTATAGCGAGCAACAAGCTAGAACTACTAGCGTAGAAGAATAAGTTCGTAGCGTTTAACAACTTCCTTATCGAATTTACTACTCTAGCTAATACTACTAGCGTCGATAACGTAACAAGGGTCCGGATACTCTAGCTTAAAATCTCCCCCTACCTTTTAAGCGCTATAGTTACGTAGGCGGTACTCCTACTAGCTAATAACTTTAAGCTCTAGGCTATACTAGCCGGCTAGCTCGCGACTAACCTAGAGGGAAAGGACTTTAGGCGGAAGCTACATGGCGGAACTAGGAGCGGCGGGACTAGGGGCGGTAGCAATAACAACGGCGGAGGTAGATACCCCGACGCGATAGAGATCGACGCGGTAACGCTCGTAGCGCTTACCCCCTAGGAGAAGGAACGGTATAGAGCGAGTAGCTTATACTATAAGTACAGCGGGGCCGACTATATCGTAAGGGTATCACGGGTGGTAAATGCCTAATGTTAGGGTACGTATATATTCGATATGGTTGTACGAGGAACTCAAGATGGTAGGTGTAGCCCGCCGGGGATAAGCCCTACGTAGCGGGCTCTATATGCTGCAGGCTCTATAGGCCCTACATCGTACAACCGCTCCACAATGGCTATACGGCCTGCAATGGCTATACGGCCATATGTTACGGCTAGACCCGTGACACTACCCTCCCTTAAAATAAGCCTCCTCTTTAAATTAAGCCTATAGTTCGAACGCTCGAATTGTAGCTTCAGTTCCTTCTTAGTACCTACGCTAGGGGCCCTAGCTTGTTCGGATTAGCATTGTAGAACTTCTAAATAGCATTATTATAGCCGCGTAGATCCGTTACTAGCTACTAAGTTAGCTAGGCGTAGCCCTCCTACTTGACTAGGTATTGCTACCTCCTGTTCTCTACCTTCCTAAAGTCTCGAATCTCTTTAAATCTCTATTTAACTACTTTGACGCTGTCGTCCTAGCGCCTTACTTCCCTACTACGGTTCGCCCTTACATCTCTCTACGCGTTAGCTTGCCCTAGGATTCCCTACTTACCCTGCTATAGCCGAACTAGTAATACGTAGAACGTATCGAATATCTTTATATTCGCTAGAAGGCGTAGCGTCACTACGTATAACGCCGCTTTAGTAACTTCGAATAGTCCCTCCTAGCGTAGTTCGAGCTTCTTCGTTAGGCGCCCTATCTTATAATACTATATATTAAGTATTACCTTATCGCCGATTCTATAGACTAGGGCGTTGCTACGTTTAGCGTTCGCGTTAATCTCGTAACGGTCCTACGCTTACCTTGCTAGTGCCTTCGCTATATCTAGCACTGCTTTAAAGCGTATAGATATCTCTATCGCCTGGAAAAACTCCCTCTTCTAAGCTTCCGAGAGTTCTAGTAGGTATAGTCTGCTCGGTTCTACACCTATACGTAGGTAGAAACTATAGTTCGCGAAGAAAGGCGATACTCCTATTGTCTCTAATAATATATTGTTCCCTACGAACTCTACAAGCGGTACCTAATCCGCCTAGTTATCCTATACCTAGTCGACGAAAAGGCGTAAATACTACTTTAACTCTACGTTAATCCGTTTAGTCTAGCCGTTCGTTTGCAGGTAGAACGCCGATAATAGCTTTAGAGTTACCGCTAATCGCGACGATAGTGTTCTCTAGAACGTTGAAACGAACTATATACCTCTATTTGATATAATCGTCTCGGGCAGGCTATATAGGCTATAGACCCGTTCTACAAAGCGGTCCGTTAACTTATCTACTTCTAAGGTCTCTATTAGGATAAAGTAGCGTATTTTCGTTAGTCGGTCTACTACTACTACGATATAGTTAAAGGTACGGTTTCTCCTTATATATAGCGGGAGTAGTGTAATATAATCTACCAATATATCCTACTATAGCAAGAGTAGTACTAGCAGCGGCTTTAGAAAGCCCGTTAGTAGCGCCCTTAGCGTTTTCATCTTATTATATAGCAAGTAGGCGTTATAGTAGTCGCGGATCGTACTGGTTATCCCGGTCCACTAGTATTTCCGGTTTATTAGATTAATAGTCTTAGTTCTTCTAGGGTAGCCCTTAGGTCCCGATACGTAAGTTCGGTAGATTAGCTATAGCTATGTTTCGTCGTTATCTAGGTCGATAAGCATCCTCCTACAGTAGTAAGCCTTGCCTACAATAGCTTAGCACTCTATATATAGCACTTTAAGCTTCGTTTTTATATCCTTTAGCTACGCTCTGGTTCTAGGGTCTGCTAACGCCTTAAGCGTTGCCTTTAGTAGATCCAAGCTTATATATATCTCGTTTAGCAGATTGTCGATATACCTTAATAGGTCCAACTAGTTAACTGTAATCGCCTTGTTATATAGTCTTAGTAGTTCAAATGTCTCTAGATCGAACCGGTCGGGGTTGATTAGTAGCCTCTTATAGTTCCGGAGTCGGTTATCCTCTACGCCCTATAGTATATGTTCTAGCTTATAGCTTAGTGTATCTAGCATCGCGTTTACTAATCCCGGCTAGTAGATAATACGGAAGTTAAATTGTAATAGGAATTCGGACTACCGTATATACCTTAGGGATAGTTGCTTCGTCGTTATAAAGGTCTGAAGGTTCTTATAGTCCGTAATAATGTCAAACCGGCCGTTTGCTCCCTCTAGTTCTAGTCGCTATTCCTCTAGTGCCTTAATTACCGCTAATAGCTCCTTGTTATAGATATTATAATTACATTCCTATACTAAGTGCTTCGCGCTAAAGTAGGCTACTAGGTACTAGTCGCTGTTATTGTCTTATTATAGTAGCGTTCCGCCTACTAACTAGTCTAAAGCGTTAGTTTCAATAACTATAGGCTTGTCCTAGTTGTAGATCCTTAGCGCTAGTACTATCGAAAAGTATATTTTTAGTTATTTAAAAGCAGATTAGTATAGTCTGCTCTATTCCTAGCTCGTTGTCTTCTTCGTTAAGTTATAAAGTAGCCTTACTACTCCCGAGAAGTTCTTAATGAATCGCTAGTAGAAGTTTGCGAAGCCTAGGAAGCGTTGTAACTACCGTCTCGTCGTCGGTAGCTCCTAAGATACAATCGCTACTACCTTCTCTTTGTCTATATCGATACCGCCTAGTATAATAATCAGGCCTAGGTATTTCGTTCTTATAGTATAGAATTCGCACTTGTTAATATCGACCTAGAGGCCTACCTAGTGCAGTCTCTTTAGCACCTCCTTTACCTACTTAATATAGTCTGCTATATTCGTAGAGTAGATTAGTATATTGTCTAAGTAAGCCGTAGCGTATACGTCTAGCATATTATATAGCGTGTTATTAATATAGTACTAAAATGTAGCAGGCGCTCCCTATAGCCTAAATAGTATAACTAGCGATTCGTAAATGCCGAATCGTATTACAAACGCTATTAACTATTCGTAGCCTTCCGCTACTTAGACTCTATTAAACGCCGCGATAACATCTAGCTTTGTAAAGATCCGCGCTCTATAGATAGAATCGAGTGTCTCCTTAATTAGTAGTATTAGATATTAACTCTTTATCGAAACGTTGTTTAGACCTTAGAAGTTAGTGTAAATCTATACTCCGCTTCCTAGCTTCTAGGCAAGTAGTAGAGGCGCTCCTATACTTAATTTTAATAGTTAGATAAAGCCTTTCGTTAGGTAGTTATCTAGCTAGCGCTTAACTATACGTAGTTCTATTAGTAAGAACGGTCTATTCCTTAAGAACGGTAGCTTGCTTTCTAGTATTAGCTTGATTTTATAGTTATATAATCTATATAGTAGTAGCGTATCTACCTCCTAGGGAAGAAAAGTCTCGAACGTATCGCGATACTCCGCTAGTAGGCGTTTTAAGATATCTACTACCGTTAGCTAGGGTTTGTTACTCTTCTCGAAGAATTTCGAAGCGTCCTCTTCTATAATCCTGTAAATCGTCTCTATATCGCTCTAGAAGGCGTTTACGAACTTGTAGTACTATTCTAGGAGTACCGAAGTATAGTCCTCTAGCGAGCCTTCGCGGTTTAATATCCGCTTATAAAAGTCGTCTAGTAGGGCGTAGAGCGTAGCCCTCTCTTTGTCCTTCTTCTCGTTTAGTATTGCTTGTTCTAGTTAGTCGACCGTTATATGTATTACTATTACGCCCTTCTAGCGGTAGAAAAGTATAAAGTTTAGCGCGTTTAATATCTTAATATCGTTTTTGTTAATCGCCTTATTATATAGTAGTAGCTTTAGGAGTCGTTTCGGTAGTAGCAGCGCCTATAGGTACCTACGCCTATTTACCTTCTTCGCTAGTTATAGCCTCCTTATAAGCTTATTTAGAATAACCACTGCTCTTAATCCTAGCGGGGATAAGGTCTACCGCGGTCCGTTCTTAAGCGCTCTCTAATAGCGTTACAATAGGGATAACCTCCTCTTCCTTTTCTTCTATAGGTTCTCTAGACCCTAGTTATACTCCCTGTCCTCTAGTTCTCCCTTATCTAGGACTTCCTTAACTAATGCTTAGTATTTCGCTATGTTTTTTATAGTTATAGGTTCTATAGTTATAGGTTCTATAGTTATAGGCTTCGCTTATAGTACTATTAGCTCGGTTATATATTCTAGTAAGTAACGTTACTCTCAGTAACGCTCCCTAAACGTAAGCTTTAGGTCCGCCTAGTTAATTATTAGGTTATATCTTCTTAGCTATAGGAGGCCTAGAATAATCAGATTATCTTTCGCTAATATAGTAATAAAGAACCAAAGCTTCTCCCTATACTAGCTAATCCTTAGTTCTAGTACCGTACTCTATTTGATCTATAACTTTAGTATACTATTAGCTAAGTAAAGTAGCTTCCTTGTTTCTAGTCTACTTAGCGGTATATCGTTACGTACTACGAAACTAAAGTCTATAAAGGCGAGACCTATATAGCCTAAATCTATAAGCGCTATATACGCTATCTTACACTTGCTTATTACAATATAGGAGGATAATAGGATTGAATTAGCTATCTAACTAATAGCGCTAATAACTAAATCGCTACTACCTCCCCTATAATAGCCTCTGTACCCTTACGCGCGTCTTCGCGTAGAGGCTAGGCATTTCCCTAGTACTATTGTTACTATTCTAGGTCTTCTATACTCTATTTAGGTTTGTAGTACTTAGCATCGTTATAACCGACTTCTCCTAGAACGTAGCCTTAGTCTATAAATCGTATATAGTATACGCTACAGCCTCCGCTATTATTACCGAAGTTCTAGTTATTATTACCAAAGTTCTAGTTATTGTTATTCTATCGATATAGGTATCCGCCGCTACCGCAGCCTCCGCCGCCTCCGAATCCGCCGTTATTATTGTTCTAGTTTAGGCCGCTATTGTTATTCTAGTTTAGGCCGCTATTGTTGCCGAATCCGCCGTTATTGCCAAATCCGCCGTTGTTGCCGAATCCGCTATTATTGCCGAATCCGCCGTTGTTACTAAATCCGCTGTAGTTACTATAGCCGCCCTGCTACCCTCTACCTCTAGCGCCTAGGTTATTCTAGGCGGCTTGCTTGCCTTTCTCTATATATTTCGCTACGATGTAGCCCCTTATACTATAGAGGAAATAGAGACTTGTAGCTATATACTACTCCCTTTTTAAGTTAGAGAGTTGTAAGATAGTTACCTTGTCCTTAGTAGTAGTTACCTAGTTAACGTCTATAGCGTTTAGGTCCTTACTTTCCTTCTTAATATTATAGCTGTTATAGTAGTTCGGCTCGTTAGCCTTCTTTAAGTATTCCTCTATTTTAAGGTTATTAGCCTAGGCCTAGGCTATAGTAACCTATCTCTAGAAGTTATCCTAGGCCGGGAGGTTCGTCTATAGTAGGATCAGGTCCTATATTAGCTTCGAAAGCTTCTCTCTTAGCGCGCGTACGTAGGTAGCGTTATCCTAGTTACTTAGGTTATAGAGGTTCGAGAACTCTGTAATAAAGTCTGTAAACTTCGTGTACTTGTCCTTCTACGCTATTTTATATAGCTTGTTCTCTATATTAGCTACTAGATCTATTATTACGTACTTCTTAGAAAGGAACTTAATAAACTTGTTAGTAGTTATCTATACCTAGGCTTACTTATCGCCTAGATTCGCGATAATAGTATCGATATAGTTACTAATTCCTATAGCTGCGATTCCCTCTAGTAGCGAAGCTACATAGAGGATCTTCGCTCTTTTAGTTGCGTATTCTAGCGGCCTTACAGCCTATCGCGCCGTAATTAGCGTCTTCTATATTCTAAATTATATAGTTCGCTTCGCTAAGTCCCGCTTAGAGCCTAAAAACGCAGATACGTACGGTATACTACCCTCTCTAGTACCGCCGCCGCCGCTACCTAGCTTCCTAGACTTAATTAGCCTTGTTAAAACGTTATTCTCTACTTGCAGTACTATAGCCTTCTCGTTCGCCTTGTTCGCCCTAACTATCTATCTTTAGATTTCCTTAGTCGCGCCCCTAAGGATATATTCAGCTAGGTTCGCTATTATCCTCTCTATTATATTGTCCTTTCTAGCTCTCTTAAACGCTTTAAGTAGGAGGTTATTACCTATAAACGGCCTATAGTATCCTTCGAAATAACCCTTTAGCTTCGGGTATATCTCTTCCTTTAGGGCTATAGCGGCCTCGCTACGTATATCCTTAATAGGAATAGGTACTTAGGCCGCGGAGCTTACGTTAACGTCTATAGTGCTCGTTCTTCTTTATTTAGGTTTCTTAGGTTCAGGGGTTTGGTTTCTTAGGTTCGAGGGTTCGGTTTCTTAGGTTCGGGGGTTCGGTTTCTTAGGTTCAGGTTCTTAGGACTATCTTATCGTTTTGGGACCGACTATCTTGTTGGTTTCTTAGGTTCGGGCGGTTAAATTGTGATTTCGGTTAGTTCGCGTAACGTAAATTCGTCGTAATCAATCGACGAAGGTCTACGTACATAAACAGAAGGTACAACCAACTATTATAGGTGGTAAATGCCCAATGTTAGGGTACGTATATATTCGATGTAGTTATATAAGGAACTTAAGATAGTAGGTGTAGCCCGCCAGGGATAAGCCCTACGTAGCGGGCTCTACATACTATAGGCTCTATAGGCCCTACATCGCACAACCGCTCCACAATGGCCATACGGCCCGCAACGGCCATACGGCCATATGTCACGGCTAGACCCGTGACAAAGGGCGTACTAAGTAGGCCGCGGAGGCTAAGGGGACTGCGGTAACGCCCGTAGCGCCAGGTAGTTATAGCGTAGAGGCGCCTAAGGTAGTAGAGGACCTAGTTTCGGTTGTAACGTATAAGGATAGTAGCAGCCTACCTAGGGATAGTAGCAGCCTGCGTAATAAGGCTACAGCTAAAGCAGGTTCCTAGGCTTCGGGCAAGCTCCCTCTAGGGGCCTTCTAGCTTATAGTAGCGTAAGCGGCCGCGCTAGGGCCTACTAGAGGGGTCGAGGCGGGCTCGCTATACGCTTCGCGGACACCCCTAACTAGAGCGGTTTTGTCGTTAGAGAGGTAGACGAGCAGGAGGAGCACGGCGCTTACTAGTCTATAGAGTAACCCCCTAGCTTCGGCTTCTTATATAACGACTAGGGAAACAAGGAGCTCCTATAAACTGTCGCTTATAGGAGGGGTACCGCTAGCTATAGGAGGGATAGGGAGATAGTTTAGTTATTAGCGTAGTAGGTAGTAGCGCTAAATCTATTCTCTTGTTATTATACCTAGCGGTTAGTAGGCGCAATGTAGAGTATATAGTACTTATAGACTTAGGTTATACAGGTTTAGCGTTTGTAGATTTTAGCTTTATAGTTGCGAATAGACTACTACTAGAGAGGCTAGCGGTATAGCAGCCGCTATTTCTAGCCGATAGAGGGTTCTTACGCTAGATCGAGCACTTAGCAGCGCTTACGCTAGTTGTTAGCGACTACTAGGAGACCTTAGTATACTTCGTTACGACGCTTGTAAAAGAGACCCTAGTGATCTTAGGCCTCCTATAGCTATAGAAGCATAACCTATAGATCGACTAGGAGAATCTATAGCTCGAATTTATAGAGCACTACTATAGGAGGTACCTTCTAGAGTATATTAGAAGCTAGGTCGCTCGGCAGGTAGGCTAGCTAGAGGCAGCACCCTTACCCCTAGAGAGTAGCGGGCGGTACTATATAATAGTAGAGGACGTACCTAAAGATAACGACTCTAGTACCTCTAGAAACGATAACGAGGTTACTATTGCTACGAGCAAGCTATCTAACTATAAGAGGGCTAGGTAGTCCAATAGGCAGAGACGGGCCTATAGATAGTAGAGATCTACGTCCTAGAGAAACGTATAGGCTAACCTATAGAGGACGCTTGTACCGCTATGAGCGATAGGCGTTCTAGTCGAAGCGCTACCCTCTACGTCACTAAGGCTAGTAGAGGTAGTAGCAGGTGCTAGGAGACTACCCCCTAGACCCTAGCCCCCCCCCTACTACCCTGCCCCTACTTAGTTAAGCGCGGGGGAAGATCTACTAGGACAACGCGAAGATCCTAAACGGAGCGAACTTCCTAGCGGTATACCGATAGAAGGGTATAGTAGTTATATAGACTATAATAGATAAACTAGAAAGAGTAGTAGAAGCTAAGAAGAGAGACTATATACTAGTTCTACCTAAGTAGTTCTTTAAGGACTTACTAAGTTAAGAGAGTATACTAGAGTACGTAAAGTCAATGCTCCTAGCAAGGTTCTATAGCTTTATCGACGCGCTTGCTAAAGGGGATAAGAAGCTTAATAAGATTATAGAGGAGGATTCTAAGAAGTTCTTCGATAAAGCGGATAGACTAGCGTCTACCCTAGACGAGATTAAGGTACGCTTACTAAAGGAATACTAAGACTTAGTAGCTACTTTCGTCCTATAGGACGCTAATATCTTACCCCCCTACTATATATATAACTGTAGGATCGAGCTGCTCCTAGGGAGTATAGTCCTATATTCGAGGAATCGCCTAATATTGCTAATAAAGCTACGTATACTAAAGCGCTAGCTTAACAATACCCTTACAAAGGGGTTTATCTAGCCCTTATAATCGAGCGCCTCGTTGCCTATCCTAATAGCGTAGAAGCTAGGTAAAGGTATTAGAATCTACATTAACTACTATAGTATTAATAACGTAACGCTAAAGAGCTAGTACTCTATCCTACTAATCTAGGAGACCCTAGACTCTATCTATAAGGCGAAGATCTTTATAAAGCTTAACGTAATTGCGGCGTTTAACTAAGTATATATAGTACTAGGCTACAAGTAGCTTATAGCGTTTATTACAAGATTCGGCCTATACAAGACGCTAGTTACGCCGTTTAGCCTATAGGGCGCGCCCGCTACCTTCTAGCATTACGTTAACGACATCCTCTATAACGCTCTAGATAACTACGTAATAGCGTACCTAGACGATATCCTAGTCTACTTAGGTACGCTCAAGGAGTATAATAAGTAGGTTAGGGAGGTACTAAAGCGTATAATCGACGTAGGTCTATAGGTAGATATTGATAAGTGCGAATTCTATATAAAGCGGACGAAGTACCTAGGGCTTATTATTACGCCTAGGGGCATCGAGATAGACCTAGAAAAGGTCGAAGCGGTATGTAATTAGGAGGCTCTAGAGACAAGGAGGTATCTCTAGCGGTTCTTAAGGTTCGCGAACTTCTACTACCGATTTATATAAGGTTTTTCAAGCTATATACAGCTACTATATAAGCTTATAAAGAAGATAGTAAACTAGGAGTAGTCTAAGCAGTATAAAGCGGCTTTCTAGTACCTAAAGGTGTGCTTTATTATAGTACCGGTACTATAGATATATACCTAGGAGAAGCGCGCTATAGTAGAGGTTAATACGTTAGACTAGTCGGTAGGTAGAGCGCTACTATAGGAAGGGGATAATAGCAAGTTATATCTAGTTGCTTATTTCTTAGCGAAGTATACTACGGCTAAGTATAACTATAATATCTATAATAAGGAGCTCCTTATAATCGTTAAGGCGCTTAAAGAATAGCGCCCTAAGCTCGAAGGTATAGCTAAGAGGTTCGATATTATTACAGACTATAAGAACCTACAGACCTTTAGTATAACGAAGTAGTTGTTACTATGCTATATACGCTAGTTAGAGTTCTGATTACGTTTCGACTTCTAGATTATCTACCGCCTAGGTATAGTAAACGGCCGCCTTAACGCGCTAAGCAGGAAGCTAGAGTTTATACTAAAGGACGTTAAAGATAATAGGCTATAGAATAGGCGGCGCCCCCTGATCGACCCGAGTAAGTTTAACCTAGAGACCTTTAGTAGCAAGTACGACTCTAAGCTACTAGGCGAGATATTAGAGCTCTTTAGCCTCGACGTTTCGCGCTACGCTAACGACCTTATTGCGGAGAGCTATACGAGCTCGCTATTTATAGTAGACGTAGTAGAGGCGCTTAGCGACTAGGAGGTACGCGCCTAGCTAAGTAAGATTAAGTAGGAGCTAAGAGTGCCGTTCGCTAAGTG
>MU853415.1:228740-255792 GCA_033297235.1 Trichocladium antarcticum
CGTCTCTACGTTACTCTAAAGGGCGTTTACAAACTTGTAATACCGTTCTAGGAGTACTAAAGTATAGTCCTCTAGCGAGCCTTTATAGTTTAATATCCGCTTATAAAAGTTATCTAGTAGGGCGTAGAACGTAGCCCTCTCCTTATCCTTCTTTTCGTTTAGTATTGCTTGTTCTAGTTAGTTAACCGTTACGCGTATTACCGTTATACCCTTCTAGCGGTAGAAAAGTATAAAGTTTAGCGCGTTTAGTATCTTAATATCGTTTTTATTAATCGCCTTGTTATATAGTAGTAGCTTTAGGAGTTGTTTCGGTAGTAGCGGCGCCTATAGGTACCTATACCCGTTCACCTTCTTCGCTAGTTATAGCCTCCTTATAAGCTTATTCGGAATAACTACTGCTCTTGATCCTAGTAGGGATAAGGTCTACCGCGGTCCGTTCTTAAGCGCTCTCTAATAGCGTTATAATAGGGATAACCTCCTTTTCCTCTTCTTCTATAGGTTCTCTAGACCCTGGTTATACTCCCTATCCTCTAGTTCTCCCTTATCTAGGACTTCCTTAACCGATGCTTAGTATTTCGTAGTGTTTTTTATAGTTGTAGGTTCCGCGGTTGTAGGTTCTATAGTTATAGGCTCCGCTTATAGTACCGTTAGCTCGGTTATATATTCTAGTAAGTAACGTTGCTCTTAGTAACGCTCCCTAAACGTAAGCTTTAGGTCGGCCTAGTTAATTATTAGGTTGTATCTTCTTAGCTATAGGAGGCCTAGAATAATTGGATTGTCTTTCGCTAGTATAGTAATAAAGAACCGAAGCTTCTCCCTATACTAGCCGATCCTTAGTTCTAGCACCGTACTCTATTCGATCTATAACTTTAGTATACTATTAGCTAAGTAGAGTAGCTTCCTCGTTTCTAGTCTACTTAGCGGTATGTCGTTACGTACTACGAAACTAAAGTCTATAAAGGCAAGACCTATATAGCCTAAATCTACAAGCGCTATATACGCTATCTTACGCTTGCTTATTACAATATAGGAGGATAATAGGATTAAATTAGCTATCTAACTAATAGCGCTAATACCTAAATCGCTACTACCTCCTCTATAATAGCCTCTGTACCCCTACGCGCGTCTTCGTGTAGAGGCTAGGCATTTCTCTAGTACTATTGTTACTATTCTAGGTCTTCTATACTCTATTTAGGTTCGTAGTGCTTAGTATCGTCGTAACCGACTTCTCCTAGAACGTAGCCTTAGTCTATAAATCGTACGCGGTACGTGCCGCGGCCTCCGCCGTTGTTACTAAAGTTCTAGTTGTTATTGCCGAAGTTCTAGTTTTTGTTATTCTATTAATATAGGTATCCGCCGCCGCCGCAGCCTCCGCTACCTCCGAATCCGCCAGTATAGTTGTTCTAGTTCGGGCCGCTGATATTGTTCTAGTTTAGGCCGCTATTGTTGCCGAATCCGCCGTTATTACCGAATCCGCCGTTGTTGCCGAATCCGCCGTAGTTACCGCAGCTACCCTACTACCCTCTACCTCTAGCGCCTAGGTTGTTCTAGGCTTGCTTGCCTTTCTCTATATATTTCGCTACGATATAGCCCCTTATACTATATAGGAAATAGAGACCTATAGCTATATACTGCTCCCTCTTTAAGTTAGAGAGTTATAAGATAGTCGCCTTGTCCTTAGTAGTAGTTACCTAGTTAATGTCTATAGCGTTTAGGTCCTTACCTTCCTTCTTAGTATTATAGCTATTATAGTAGTTTAGCTTGTTAGTCTTCTTTAAGTATTCCTTTATTTCGAGGTTATTAGCCTAGGCCTAGGCTATAGTAACCTATCCCTAGAAGTTATCCTAGGCTAGGAGGTTCGTCTATAGTAGGATTAGGTCCTATATTAGCTTCGAAAGCTTCTCTCTTAGTGCGCGTACGTAGGTAGCGTTATCCTAGTTACTTAGGTTATAAAGGTTTAAGAACTCTATAATAAAGTCTATAAACTTCGTGTACTTATCCTTCTATACTATCTTACGTAGCTTGTTCTCTACGTTAGCTACTAGATCTATCGTTACGTACTTCTTAGAAAGAAACTTAATAAACTCGTTAGTAGTTGTCTATACCTAGGCTTGCTTATCGCCTAGATTCGCAACAATAGTATCGATATAGTTGCTAATTCCTATAGCTATAATTCCCTCTAGTAGCGAAGCTACGTAGAGGATCTTCGCTTTCTCGGTTGCGTATTCTAGCGGCCTTACAGCCTATCGCGCCGTAATTAGCGTCTTCTATATTCTAAATTGTATAGTTCGCTTCGCTAAGTCCTACTCGGAGCCCGAGAACGTAGAGGCGTATAGTATACTGCCCTCCCTAGCGCCGCCGCTACTGCCTAGCTTCCTAGACTCGATCAGCCTTGTTAAAACGTTATTCTCTACTTATAGTACTATAGCCTTCTCGTTTGCCTCGTTCGCCCTAACTATCTATCTCTAGATTTCCTCGGTCGCGCCTTTAAGGATATATTCGGCAAGGTTCGCTATTATCCTCTCTATTATATTATCCTTTCTAGTTCTCTTAAGCGCTTTAAGTAGGAGGTTGTTACCTATAAACGGCCTATAGTATCCTTCGAAATAACCCTTTAGCTTCGGGTATATCTCTTCCTTTAGGGCTATAGTAGCTTTACTATATATATCCTTAATAGGAATAGGCACTTAGGCTACGGAGCTTACGTCAACGTCTATAGTACTTATTATCTTCTTTTGTTTAGGTTTCTTAGGTTTAGGTTCTTAGGTTCGGGGGTTCGGTTTCTTAGGTTTAAGGGTTTGGTTTCTTAGGTTTAGGTTCTTAGGCTTAGGTATCGGACTATCTTATCGTTTTAGGACTAACTATCTTATTGGTTTCTTAGGTTCAGGGCGGTCAAATTATAATTTCGGTTGGTTTACGTAACGCAAATTCGTCGTAATCAATCGACGAAGGTCTATATACACGAACAGAAGGTACAACTAACTATCACAGGTAGTAAATGCCCAATGTTAGGGTACGTATATATTCGATATAGTTGTACGAGGAACTTAAGATAGTAGGTATAGCCCGCCAGGGATAAGCCCTGCGCAGCGGGCTCCATATGCTACAGGCTCTGCAGGCCCCACATCGCACAACCGCTCCACAATGGCCATACGGCCCGCAATGGCCATACGGCCATATGTCACGGCTAGACCCGTGACACTACTATTAAAAGGCGTATTAGCGTACTGTAACTACTAGTCTATACCTAGGGACTAGCGAGCAGGTCCGGTTCTAGACGATATAGCCCTTCTATAGCTACGTCTTAGTACCTAAGGTCCTTAATAGCAAGTGTAGCAACTACCTATAGTCTAGGAAGGAGTGTAGATAGGAGACCGTTAACAAGGGGTATCTAGCTTACTCTCTTAAGGCTAGTATTACGGAGAACCCGGTAGCTTGTCCTTTATCGTCTTGCTAGTCTAGGGAGATCCTACATCTTAATCTCAAGGTAGTAATCCGCTAGTAATAACAGGCGTATCGAGATAGGGCTCGGCTTATAGCGATAGGCTAACGTAATAGATAAGGACGAGATAGTCCTTAAGAGGGGTCGAAGGAGATACTAAAAGGAATAAACAACTCGAAGAGGGTCCGTTAGAATATAGGGGGAAGCGAAGAACTTTTAAGAAAACAAGGACATAAGGGGGGGTATATAAGAAAGAAAGGGCGGAAAGGAAATAGGGGTAAAAATGCAAGAACTTTTTAACAAAAGGGCAATAACGCGCTAACCCCTTTAAACTCTAGTAGCTACTTCTTATACCTTTACTTTATAACGAGCTTACTATTGTCTCTCTTCCCTTTTAACTACAACTTAGCCTCCCGGTTAAGCAGTCGTTCCTCTGTTCTAACGGCGGGCTATCTCCTTACCTACAAATTGCCTAGTTACTAAGCTAGTTTGTAGCGTAGGAGGTACTATACTAACTAGAGGGGGCGGAGGTCCTGGCGGCTAAGGGTAGCTAGCGAAGGAGGGGCTAGGGGCCGGGGGGACCGAAATCGCTACTTACGTAGCGGTTCGACCGCGATGGCCGGGTGTTCTGACGGCTGCGTAAGGCTAGCTAACTCTTCGAAGAGTTAGAGCGTAGAGGGGAGTAGGGAAAAAAATAGTAACAAAAAAAGGGGGCCGAGTTTTAGCGTTAGGGGCTCTTTAAGGCTTTGTCGATTTTCTGATTGTATAGGGGATAAGCAGATATATTTAGGGCAACGAACTAATATCGTCCCTCTGTTCTAATAGAGGGCTTAGTATATATCTAAGATACTAATGTTTCCAATAAGGCTAGCGTATTTCTAGAGGTCTAAATCTAAGATGCTAATGTTCTAATAAAGCCCTAGTGTATTTCTAAGACCCTGATTCCTTTTTCTAAATGCACCTGCCCTAATAATAGCTATAGTAGTAAAGGCGAATATCCTTGTTAAATCCAATGTATATAACCCCCTGTTCCTACGAAGCCTAGGCGCTTGTAGCAAACAGGGGGAGTCTAGCGTCCTTAGGGGCCGAGATCTTATTTTCTAATAGTGTTGTATATCCCTAGTATCGTATTCTAATAAAGCCCTGGCGTATTTCTAGAGACTTAACCCCTTCTAAGTATGCTTCTTGAACGATGTAGGATCCTAATAGAGTAAGCAAATGTATCTAGGGCAACGAACTATATATCGTCCCCCTCTGTTCTAATAGAGGGCTTAGTATATATCTAATATTCGAATCCTTCTAAGTATACTTTTCAAATAATATAGTTAGCGGACTAGAGCAGGCCAGCTACCTATATCTACGTCCGGACTAGTACAAATACGTCTGATAATAATAGCCGCGGCGGCAAAACGAATGCTTCTAATTAACTATATCAAATCCGATGTATATAACCCTTTGTTCTTACGAAGCCTAGGCGCTTGTAACAAACAGGGGGAGCCTCGTACCCTTGGCCAAGGTCTTATTTCCGATAATATCGTATACCCCTAGTATATCTAAGCAGGTCGCGGAAGATCTATAACTGAACGTAGGAACCCTCTGATTCGACAATAGGGTTGCTATAGCCGCCGACGTCTGAACAGGCGGTGAAGGTTCGTAATTGTCGCTTAGCGCGTATATAGATCTCCTACGCCCCTGATTTTATATTATCTTAGCGGTAGATTCTGTTCTAATATAAGAGTAGTGCTTAGATCTTTAAGTCTAGTTTAGACCCGAAGCGAAGCTTCTCCCCAATTAAGCCCCTATTTGAACTAGAGCAAACTACAAACTAAGCTACTAGCTATATAGAGAGCAAGACGTAGTAGTAATAGATAAGTAGCGAGCGTCTAAGGTTACCGACGTATCGTCGGACTTCAATTACGTCTGATTAGATTAAGATATTACCCTCCGGACATATGTCTTTGCCTGTTCAGAGGAAGGCGAACAAGATCACTATAAAAACATATGCCTAGAGGCAGCGGGAAGGCTTAGAGCTAAAAGTGTCAAATTTAGGGGGGGGAGCTTTATATCCCAAGATTGTTGTCGTCTACCTAAGTAGGTAGACTGACCGGCTATATATACAACTACGAAAAACAGGACCTGCAGTGTAAGAACGAAAAAACGAAAAATCTACTACGAATGCCCCCCTGTTCTAGCCAAGAGCTGTCTACCCTAGTTCACTACTACGGCAGTAGGTACAGTTAACTACTACGTAACACTATTAAAAGATAGAACGTTGTTCGATCCCTAGACCGAACACGTAACTATGCCTATAAACTATGTTATTGCGAGGCCTGTAATAGTTAGCCTACCTACTCTATTACCTATTTGTTTTATAAGGAGTAGTCTATAGATCTTCGCTACTCTAGTAATCCTCTTTGCTACTACTATCTCTATTACTTTCCTAATTGTTAAGAGTAAGGCGATAGGGTAGTAACCCCCTAGCGTTCTATAAGTCGCTAGCAGCTTCTTTCCTTTCCTAGTACTACTGTCTTTAATTGCTTAAACTACTCTAGGAACTATATAAGCTAGAAGCACCTTGTTATTAGGAGCGCTAGGATCCTACTTAGTAGCTAACTATATATTTATAAGAAGCCTATTAGTAATAGGTTTCCCCCTAGGGCCTTCTATAGCCTTACCTTACTCTATATAGCCTTAATCGCTCTAAATCTAACCTCTTCTTTAATCTTAAACTTCTTATAAGAGACTTGCCCTATAGCAGCTACTAATAGGCGTATAATATAGTAATCTTTATTCTTATAGAAGGAAAGGTAAATATATAACTACAAAAGCCACTCCCTAATATATCTACCGAGCCTTAGCTAGTACGTAAGGTACATCTAAGCCTAACTACTAAGCTAACTACTAAGCAGGTTATATACGTAGACTAAGGCGGGCGTATAAGGTAACTATAGAAGCTACTAGAAGGGTACTAACCAATCCGTAGTAGATCCGGGTTACGTCCGGACCGGATCCGGACTACGCGTAGGCCGCGCGTAGCGCGCGTACTAAAATGTTATAGGTATAATACGTAACTACCTATACGCAGGCAAAGCCCGAGCCTATAATATACCCCCCTCCTTCCTTATTGCTTATAGCGTAAGTGCCTCTACGGTACGTTTTTCTAGCCGTCGGCACGCGTTAGATTTCGGGCCGTTGTTATAGAGGACGCTCCCCTACTTTTGCTCGAAGGTTCTAAAGGCCTTAGTATCCTCTATATTCTTAAGAGGCTCTTACGTTAGGGTAATATAACCCTTTTGTCACGACCTAGCCAGCCCTGTCTCTACAGTCCGCTCTGATTAGCTGCTTCGCACTTACTCAGCGCCCCGTTTCTCATTTCCTATTATATATATAGCTATATTCTCACATACTCTCTTTCCTCTATCTCTTCCTTCGTTATATAACAATCAATACAACGTATCTCTCCTATATGCTCTTCTAGTGCTACTATAAGCCTACGTAAGAGTTATAAGCCCGGTGCTTGTTTCCCTTCGTATAGTAGCTAAACCTATTATAGCTTAGAAGTATTATTATTCTATAATCCTTATAACTCGTTTTACTATTCTTATAAGTCCTACTACCTTGTTCTTTACAATCGCTATCGCTAAAGCCCTTATATAGCTTCCCTTGTTTTCCGCTTGAACCGCTCTTATATAGCCGTTCCGCAAAGTCCTTTAAAGTCGCCTTGCCTATGTATAAGTTAAGCCGCTCTTTAGCGCTACTCTCTACCTGTTCTGCCATACTACTATACCTTCTAGATCTCCGTCTGCCATTATCTATCGTTCTTCTATAATAGAGACTTCTACTATAATAGATATAATCGGGAATATTACTACCCTAACGGACATCCTGCTTAAGGGTCCTACGGATTGGCCGATCTAGAAGCGTTACATCGAAAGCGCCGCTATTACCCTCTACGTTTATAATATCGTTCGTTTCGATCAGAACGATGTTACTAAGGAGGCGATACTTAGTAGTTTTTAGCTACCCTCTACTATAGAGGCTATTACTACGCTAATAGTATAAGACTAAGCGGAATAGCTTGCTAAAGTAACCGCCTAGAACGAGAAGCTAGTTGCTACTTACGGTCTAGAGCCTGTCCCTCCTTAACGCCCGAGTCTAGAGAGGATCCTTATCTAGTACTAAGCTATCTAGACTAGGTACGCTATTTAGTAACTTACTCTAGGTATAAGCGTTAATAAAAAGAACCTAGATACGCTATATAAAGTCATTATTGCTACTATCGATCGTAAGCGTTATAACGCTACTAACGAGACTAACCTTATAGCGTAGTAACTTAGCGTACGTACGCTCCTCTATACTCTAGAACGCTAAGTTAGAATCTCGGATAATATAATTGCGAATATAACCTACTAACGGTATCTTGCTTATCTTAAAGAGGCTAAGTAATCTAATATAGACCTGCGGACCTAGATCGCTAACTACTACTAGGCTTACTAACGCGCTAAGGTAGCTAGTCTCGAGTGTATTTGTAGTACTCTGCCTATTCTAGACTTCCTTCGTGTAATTAAGGATCGTCTTATCCTAGAATAAGGCTATTACAAATATAACGCTATAACTATTAACAACTACGTTAGTAAACCTTTTAAGAGCCTCGAGGACCTTATCTAAGCTGCCGAGACCGTCGTTAGCTATAGTAAGCTGGACTTTAACGGTAGCTTCGCTACTACTAAATCTACTAGTTCTAGCAAACGCTATAATTAGGGTAAGAGAGGTAAAAAATCTTCGTCTACTAAGCCTAAATACCCCTACCTATATATGATTTCTAATTACGTTTAGAAGCCGATCGACTATAATTCGCTTAAATCTACATTAACTAGGTTCAAATATCCAAAAGGCCTAGTTAGTCCTAAGTTCGTTTCGTAGATCTATAAGCGGTTCGCTAAGAAAAAGTAGGATAACCTCTACGCCTAGCTTAAAAAGGAAGGTTAGGCAATTAAACCCTAGCCTATATCCCTGTCTAGCTCCACTTTATCTACTAAACTAGGCTTTCCTAGCGCGGTAATAGCCGCAATTATTGATCCTATAGAACTCTCGGCACTTAGTAAAGAAACTAGCCTTAATAATAGGTTCGGTATCTTCGTAACTGTCGATTCTAGCAAATATATCCTATTAGATAGTATCCTAGTTAATAACTATAGAGTAACCTACCTTATTAACAACCCTATACTCTTAGAAGAAAGGTCCCTTGTTAAGGTAAGGAAGGATAACTATATTAAGGCTAGTACTACCTGTTTCCCTATCTCTAGAAAGGGTAAATAGCGTATTAAGGGAGTACTTAATGGCGTTAACGGCCTACGATCTAAGGATCTAGTTCTTAATAACGTTATAGTTATTAAAGGATTCTACTCTAATATTTTCTTAGAGGCAGCCTTCTATAAGGATAACATCTAGTACTATAGTTTGGACTATATACTATATTTCGGTTCGATAGAGAGTAATATTATTATTGCGTCTCTCCTTTGTAGGTATAAGCTAGTGTTTTTAGAATATAAGCCTCTCTTTGCCTACCTACTATATCCTTATAATTATAACTCTTCCCTTACCGTTTCTTACAATAAAGAACGAGCTCTTGCTAAGATCTATAAGGATCCTCCTACTATATTTTCGGAGTAGTCCCTCGCTATAATCTACAATATCTAACCTAGCTGTCTAGACGACTTCGCTATTAGTTCCGCTATACTTGTAATATTAGCTATAATAAGCGATACTATAAAATAAGTTCGTTAAGGACTAGGATCAAGGTACCCTCTCCTACCCTACAAGGATTCCAAACACCTTTAGTATATCTACGCTAGTTATTTTAGCTAGGATACGCTTAAGGCTCTTGTCTAGAGAGGCTAGAACGTTCGAATTAATAGAACTGAACGTATTAACTATAAGGCTTGCTCTATTATATACTAGGGAAAAGTTATCTCCTATAGGCCTCCTATTACCAAGTTAGTACGGCTATTCTAGCTAGTATTTTAGGACCTTTTTCATTATATACGTAGGTATAATAGATCCATTTACTCTCTGGTTCTTAAAGATAAGTTCTCTAGTAAACCCTTTATCTTCTGCCTTAAAGATAAGACCTAGGACCTCCTTCTCCCGATTCTTTAATACTTCGAGGCCTAGGTACAACGCTAATTTAGCGTAGCGATCTACAAGTTTAAGCACGATAACGAAGGCTCCTTTGTTAAAACTAGGGATCGTAGCTATACCTAGTACTAGAAATGGTACGTAGAACTAGGTATCGAGCTTAAACTCCCTCCGTCTAATATATACGAACTAACTAGCGCTATCGAACGTACTAGTTAAGAAGTTATTACCTACTTTATTAAGATAATAGCTAGAGCTAGTCTCCTAGGTAACCTCTAGCTAGAAGGAGAGGAGGTATCTACATAGCTTATTAGTATAAGCCTAAGTTAAACGTATCCTTTAATGAAGTTACTAAACGATGTCCTCCTTACTTAGTTCTAAACCTACTTCTAGTTCTTTTAGCTAGATATAATTGTCTCCCTTATAGCGGATCTATAGCCTAACTAGAGCAGTATCTACGTATATAGTTACTATATATATCCTCTATATAAAGAGAGAAAGAGGGATAAGCAGAAACGCGTATATAAGTCAAAGCCTAGAGCGTATATCGGTTACCTTATTGGTTTTAAGGTATTAAATATCTACTAAAGCTAGGTTCCGGTACTCCGTAAAGTCGTTATAACTTATAATGTTACCTTTAACAAGAACTAGTTCTTCGAGAAGGGTAAGAGGAGGTTCGATCTATAGACTATCGCTAAGAAGTAGAATCTAGTAGACTCCCTAGAGCTTTAGCTATACTTGCCCGCTATAGGCGTAGTACTAAGTAGCGTTAAGGATAGCGAGATAGATAATCTAGAAGTAACGACTCCTACGTCTATATCCCCTAAGTATTCTAAAGACAAGCTTAGGGGTATAGAAACTCCAAATTCTAGTTAGGACTTAGGGGTAACTATATCTAGAACGGTAGCCTAGCGTAATATAAGCAAGCTACCTTTAGTTTCTAGAGACTATATATATAGAGGACTCCCGACACTAGATTAGTTATTTTAAAGTTTAGCCTCTACCTCTACTAGGCCTACGAGCCTAGATAACGATAGGGATTATATATATACTTCTAGAGACGGCCTTAGAAGTATATAAAGCATTGCCTCTAATATAAGCACTATTTTTAAGGACTTAGTCGATTACTATCCCAAGCACTCTATATACTCGGACAACCTACTTCCTAAGATTTATAGCCTAGAATCTTTAAACCCTAGCTACTACTCCTCTAGCTTAGATAACTTAGATAACACTAATAAACCTAAGTCCCCTGCCTACGAACGTACAAAACGTAAGTATACTAAGCGGGTGTTCGCCCTAGTATCTTATATAAGCAGGTAGCTTAGGGGAATAGACTTAGAAGACCCTACTAACGACGGTCCTTCTATATCTACCGCTAGGATTGTTAGATTTACTTTAGAAATATATACTCTAGACTATATCTACGTCCTTAAACTTAGAATGTAGCAAGCGTTTTACAAAACGTATATACTATACTATAAGGAGGTACTTAATAAGGGAGATCGGGTATACTATACTTTATATATAGTTATTGCCGCCGCGATTATACCCTAGTACGTAGCTAGACTTAACGCTACCCTAGCCTCTCCCTACGTTTACTAAGACACCCTTCTTAAAGCTCTAAAGTCTTAGAAGCAACTTGCTAAGTATCCGATAGGCAAAGAGTTCGTTAGAGCTACCGAATCGGAGATTTAGAATCTTATAAATTACAAAACCTAGAGATATATTACTCGGTCCTCTATATCTAAACTCTCTAAGGAGAAGCCCCTACCTCTAAAGTAGTTATTCGCCTATAAATAGGACAAGGATAGATTCTTAGAGAAATATAAAGCGCGTATCTATATAAGAGGTAATCTTTAAAGCACTAATTCGTTATAAAACATATACGCTATAACACTTATATCCTGTTCCTTCTAGGCTATAATAGCTATCGCCGCTAATGTAGATATAGAAGTTAAGTAGTTTAACGTTGCCTAGGTATTCCTAAACGCTAAAATAGACAAAGGAATCGTCTATAAGCTCCCTTAGAGGTTTAGGAAGGATTATTACCTCCTAGCTAGCTTTAAGTAAGGCGATACCTTCGTTAAACTTAAACGAGCGTTATATAGCTTACGCGAATCCCCCCTTCTATAGTATAAAGAGTTCTCCTCTTTACTCCGTAAACTTAGTCTAATAGCATCGGGTAAGGAACTATACTTGTTTTATAACTAATACTACTATATAGTAGTTCTGTTTTATATAGACGACTACCTTATATTCTATTATAAGGACTATGCTAATAAGGCAAACCGGATTATAGATACGCTAGCTATAAAGTACAAAGTATATAGTTAAGGCGACGTCTTGTAGTTCCTTAGTATCTACGTCTTAAGAAACCGCAAGGACTATATAGTCTATCTAGTCTATAATTAGTATATCGAGCGAATCGCTAAGCGATTTAACCTTAATAAGGAGACTCGCTTCCCCTATATCCCCCTAGAATATAACCTTTACCTATTCGAGGGTCTTGCTCCGTTTAAGGATATTAAGTAGTTCTAGGAACTCGTTAGCTCTATTCTATATATAGCTATTATAATCCGCCCTAATATAGCCTTCGCCGTATTATAGCTCTCTTAGTTCTTGAAGAATCCTAGCCCTATATATATCGAGGCTACGGAATACGTTATTATTTACCTCTTTAGTACCTGGTTTTTAGCTATTTAGTATAGTATCGCCTTTAGGATATATATCCTGCTTATCGCTAGCGACGCCTCGTTCGTAGATATCGAGAAAACGCGCCGCTTATCCTAGGGGTATATTATAATGCTATATAGTAGGGTTATCAATTAGAAAGCCTACTACTAAAAGACCGTTATAACTTCTTTAATAGAAGCTAAGTTACTTACTGTTTCTCTTACTATACGTAAGACTATAGCGTTAAAGCGCTTCTTCGCTAACATTCGGTTCGATCTTAGCGAGCTATACTATATCTTCTATAACAATTAGCAAACTATCCGCCTTGTTACGGGAGATAACTAGCGCGTGGTTACTAAGCTTCGCTATATAGATATCTATAATATATATGTACGTTAGGAGTATACTAACAGGTTATTTAAGGTTAAGTACCTACCTATAGCCGATATACTAGTAGACGGTCTTATAAAACGGCTGCTACGCTAGAAGTTCAAGCACTTCCGCGCTATATTGAACCTCTAAGTCGCTTGCTACATTATTGAATAGAGCAAAACAGATCTTTATAATTGAGCTAGGTATCTAACACTAGGCATCTAGCCTAAAACATACTAGGTATTATCCGGCCCGAAAGAGCAAAACAGTATATAAGAAAATCACTAAATGTAAAAGCAAGGCGGCTATATATATATATACTCCTAGGCTTACTAGCCTAACTTCCTCCTCTTTAACTCTATACAATAGGTATCTATCGTAGCTAATATATAGTACAAACTACTAATTATAGCTATCGATAACCTCAAAGCTAATAACGCCCCTGCGTTATCCGACTCTCGAGCCTCCTTCGCTAATCTAGCTAACTCGGTAGCTAGAACGGCTAAAACGCTACTAGTAACTAGCCTAACTAGAGCAGGAGCCTCTCCCTAGTTAGTAACCTCGTAGGAGCTAACTACTACTAACCTATTATCTAAGGTAGCCGTATCGGCAGTAGCTATAATAGTAGCACGCCTCTCCTTAGCCTTAGCCCTTAATATAGCAACCGCCTTAGTAGCTACCTTAGCCTAAGACTTAGCAATTGCCTTAGCCTAGACCTTAGTAGCTATATCTACCGCCGCCTTCTCCTTCTTCTCCTCCTGTTCTATTAAGTGCTTCGCTATAAGGCGAACCTGTTGTAATTGCTATACTATTATTAGTATATAGCGATCAATAGGAATAGAGAAGGAACTTACGCTAGCTATAGCCTCGCTACTCTACTTTATAGAGAGAAACTCTATAGCCGTCTTAACTATAAGTTCTAGCAACTTCTTATACGGATATCCAGGATGTAAGTACCGAACGTAGGCTTTATCCTTGTCCTTAGTATCTAGGCGAACTAAGCAAGCGCTACTTAACGACCTATATAGGGCCGAACGCAAGTAATAGCGGCATACTATAGCGTAGGATATAAAGGTAGCGACACCCTTGTCGCTATTATAACTAGGTATCTAAAAGTTAGTACGTTCATTAACAAAAACGCTTTAATTAACGGTAATACGATTAATATACCTAGGCGTAGTAGGAACTATATCCCTCTTTCTTTTGTTCAGGGTCTTCGAAACCCTAGTCGCGCTCTTTACAACAGGAGTAGCATCGTCGGCGCCAACGGCAACGACCTCTTCTTCTTCCTCTTCTTCTTCGTGCGCCGTATATAGATTCTTACGTCTAGCTACACAGGCTTTCTCTAATAACGCTATACAGGCAATAGAAGCAGTAGCGCCCTAAGTGCTCGGAGCTATAGTTGTTGTTTTTGTTATTATTATAGTTATAGTTAGAGGGGTTAGTAGCGGATTGTTTATTTTTTATTATTATAGGACAGTTCGGATTTAACTTCGCAAAATAGGCGACTAAAGATTATATACGACCGACCGATATAACTACGTTCTAATTAGCTAGGATCTACATTAGCATATCTTCGATTTTACATAACGCGACGCCAGGTCATATATCATCAACCCTACTCTAGCAATTCGAGCCTTCGACCTCCTATTTTCAGCATCTCGCCGCCACTAGCTAGCTAGGTATTCTCTTTCAGCTACTTCGTAGCTAGGGGGTATATCACGACCTAGCTAGCCCTATCTCTACAGTCCGCTCTGATTAGCCGCTTCGTACCTACTTAGCGCCTCGTTTCTCATTTCCTATCATATATATAGCTATGTTCTTACACACTCTCTTTCCTCTGTCTCTTCCTTCGTTATATAATAATCAATGCAACGTATCTCTCCTATATGCTCTTCTAGTGCCTCTGTAAGCCCACGCAAGACCTTTTACTTTACTAGTATATCGTAATGGTTTTCTCTCCCCTTTATACTTCTAGCTACTAGGATTGCTTCTACCTTATATTCCTTATATAGTACCTTATCCTATAATAATTCCTAGGTTAGACCTAGGTAGGAGTCTACTATATATTATAATAGAAGAGGGTTAGTTATAGCTTGCTTAATAAGGTTAATATAGAAGGTTAGGTAAATACCCTAAGGAACATTAAGCGTAACTATTAATAGTATTAGAACTATTACTACCCTATACTTAGCGTTAACCTAATCTAGTTTTTAGCTTAGGCGGTTTGTCTTAATATTATTATTTATTTATTCGTACTCCGATATGCCTTACAGCGCGCCAGTCCTGCTACTGGTTTATATACAAAGGAAACCGTACCCCCTGAACAGAGGGCCGGGTAAAAACCCCTGCCTACGCTTCTGCTTTAGCGCTTTGAATCTATCGAACTACGTGTAAAAGGTAGCCCCTGTCTCCCTTAGCGGCTCGATTCGGCACTTCCCGCACCCTCTCCGCTGCTTTTAGCCGCTTTCGCGGCTATCGTAGCTTCTAGTTATAACCTACAAGCCACGCTATACTCCGTTAGGCGCCCCGAATCCATCAACCAGCTAATAACCACCTTTACTAAGCTCTTATATAGCTATATAGCTCGTTATAAGACAAGCTATAGATCCTGTTGTAACTGTATTTGTAACTCCTCCTAGGTTCTATACTTCGGTAGATCTTTGTACTATACTACTAGGTGTTCGATCGTTTCTTTGCCCTTGCTATACTTGTAGTATAGCGTAGTAATCTCTAGGACGTTTACCCTATTTAGGTACTCCTAGAGGCCGATGTCCCCGCTACGCGCCTAGGTAAGCAGGGAGCTCTAAGCCTTGCTTAGACCCTTATATCTCTTAAGGGCAAGGTCTATAAATAGTTATATCGGGGGGTCCTTGTCTGCTAAGCGGTACGTAGGTCTTCTTGCTCTCGTTACAAGCGCGGCGCGCCTCTCCCGGGCCGCTATCTTACGCTCCTGCTAGGTAAGTTCTACTACTCTATTTGTATTAAGGGTCTTGTTCTTCAGCTTCCCTATCTTCTACTTTTGCTTAGCCTACTCGTTTGCTATAGCTACTACTCTTTCGACCGCTATTAGCCCCTATAGGCCTAGCCTAGGCTTCCTCCCTTACGTCCTCCCGCTCCTCTTCTAGAACCTCCTAAATAGCTTAGTATACGCCTCCTAGATTAAGCTCGCTACTACGACTAGGGGGCGCCCTAGTCCCTCCCCTAACTAGAGGAGTAGTTCGTATATCCTAGCTTCAAAGTCAGCTAGCCGCTTGTTTAGGTAAAGGTCTACTAGTAGGACCTAGGCCTCTGTCTCTAGGTACCTAATTAGCGTAGTTCTATAGCCTCCTACTACTACGCGGAGGCCCCTGCTCTAGTCCTTCGCTAGCTTCTTAGCTATCCCCTTTAGCTCGCTCCCTTTACTAACCGCAGTTAGGATATAGTAGCTCGCCGCTCCGTATACTACTACGCTCCTTATATACTTTGTATATACCTCCTGGACCTTCGCGAGGCTTAGGCCCTACGTCTTCGCTATAATCCTTGTTAGCGCGAACTCCTAGGTAGCGAGCTTCTTCTTGACCGCGCTACGGTACGCTTACTATAAGAGCTTCTAGTCCAGCTAGACCCTAAGGAACCTAGCGGACTTAACTAGTTTAATATCTATATACCTACCTCTATCTGGGAGGGCGAGCTTAGCTAGGTCTAGCTACTACCTTCGGTTCTTGTTAAAGTAGATTAGTTCGTACTTCTACGCTATAAACGCTATTCCCTACGTTCCTACCTACTTTAAGTAGGTTCCCTACGCTCGCTCGAGTTAGCGGATATTTACCTTAGCCGACTTTCTAAACACTAGTAGGTTCGTGTCGTTAGCGAAGCCCGCTATACTAAGGTATAGGTACTCTCTCCTTAGGTCCTCGTATAGTAATACGATATATAAGATAAACAGGACGGGTAATAGGGGGGACCCCTAGGGCACCCCCGCTATAACTAGGATATTATCTATTGCCTTCCTATCAAAGTAGAGGATCGCGACCCTATCCATTAGCCATTCCTATACCTAGAGTACTATCTACTTTAGGTAGCCGAGCTCCTAGAGCGTGGCTAGTAGTCTAACGTAGTTAACTATATCGAAGGCTCTAGCAATATCTAGTTATAGGAGGGATACTAAGGCGCCTTAGCGCTATACCTCCTGGACCTAGGCTATAACTAGTCGGACCGCTAGCTCGGTCGATCTACTTGCCTAGTTACCTATCTACTCGGTAGGGAGTAGCCTATAGACCTCCGCTACTGCTATAATCCTTCTTGCTACTACTGCCTTAATTACCTTCCCTATAGTTAGGAGCAGCGTAATAAGGCGGTAACCTCCTAGGGTACGGTATATATCGGGTATCTTTCCTAGCTTCCGCAGGACTACTATCTTAGCTCTCTTAAACGTAGCTAGGAACTATACTAGCTACAGGCACCTTGTAGTCAGGGCCGTAAGGATCTGGCTTAACGGTTAGCTATATGCCTTCAGGAATCCTATCGGGAGTATATCCTCCTTTAGGGCCTTCTATACGCTCGCTTTGTCCTATACCGCTTCTATTACTAGGAAGCTTACAAGCTCCTAGACCTTAAACCCCTATTCCTACTCCTCCTTAAGGTCTAGGTCCTAGATATTACTAAGGTCCGCCCCTAGGCTTAGGAAGAACTTCTTCGCGAGTACCTCCGCCTTATTCTAGTATATTGTTAGATCTAGGCTCCTATCTAGGCCCTTTAGGGCTAGGAGTTTCGGTAGCTTAGGGGGGAGGAAGCTCCTAAGCCTTGCCTAACGCACGAGCTACTATAGGGTCTCCTCCCTAGCTTCCTCGATCGTCTTCCTCTAGGAGCGCCTCTTTTCTTCTGCTATTTCCGTTACTAGCTCTCTTTACTTCTCGTTAAGCTTCTCCTTATAGAACTATATAGGGGTCCTCTAGAGCTCCCTCTCTACCTCCTTTGCTACTTTCGATACCTCCTCTACCTTACCTGTCTACTATAGGGAGCTCCTCCCCCTTGATTCCTTCCTCCTAGGGGCTATCGCGTAGGCGATAGCTATTAGCTCCGTAGCTAGCTCTTTAAATACCTCCTCTAGCCCCTTTCTCGTCTTGATCCTTGCTTTTAGCCCCTCCGGTCCTCCGTCGTTAAGCCGTATCCTTAGCGGTAAGTACGCTACCTCTACCTTTATTAGCTTCTCTAAGACCTTCTTCTAGTTCTACCCTTCTAGCGCCTTCCCCTTTAGGAATAGGCCGTCGAGCTTCACTTCGAGCACCTATAGGTAGTAGTCCGACCCTCCCCTAATCTTCTTCCCTAAATACGTTGTTATTAGGTCTATTAAGGCCTAGATATAGTTAATCGTTAACGTCTTGCCCCTTTACTCTCCTATAGAGGTTCTTGTAACTATACCCTATAGGGTTTATAGGCTTAGGTCCTACTTGTAAGCTAGCTCGAGGAGCTCCTTAGACTTCCTCTTGTATCGCCTGAACTTGTCCTAGACTAGGTTCTAGAGGTTGAAGTCTCCCGCTAGGATTATAGCGTAGGCCGGGCCCCGATAGGCTAGGAGGCTCTTTAGGATAGTCTTATCTGCTATATAGTTGTTATATACTAACCAGAGCTCCAGACCCCTCTTCCCTAGCTCCGGGAACTACACCCTGCACTACTACGCGCTCGCCTTGTATTCCCACTGTCCGATGTTAAACTTCTTATATACGTATATCGCCGCTTTTCCCTATTGTGTATGAACCAGGTGGTACCGTAAGCTCCGGGGGCAGTGGGCTACCCCCTGCTTACTGAGCTATAGTTCCTAGACCGCGATTATATCGAACTCCGCCTCCTCTAGTAGAATCTCTATATTCTGCTTCACGCCTCTAGTGTTCTAGAGTATAGTTTTAAAGATCATCCTCTCCGCTGGCTATGCCTTCGTCCTCCGGCTCGTTTTGGGTCGGGGGGATGGTTGCCGCTGCTGGTGGACCCTGGGGCTTGTCTTAATATTATATAAAGATAGCTATACCTTATCCCTAACTTAGAACCTCTTAGCTAGGCGTTATAAGTAATTTACATCCTCCTACTAGTGTTATTATACGTATGTAATAGTAGCCTAGGTCTATTTAGTACCTTCCTTTAGGTACTAGAGGAATCTAGCTGCCCGTTCCTATAGTAATAAGGATAAAGTAACTAGCACTTCTACTTGCTAGATTAGGTCTATATTATAGCTATATAGGAGGAAGTTAGCGCTTGACCTAGTAATAGTTAAGTCGTAGTTATTAAAAGCGAGCTAGTACGCTAGTAGGTATTTAGCCTAGTTATACTAGGAAAAGGAGATAACTATCCTTAAGATCGCTTATACCTTCTAATTTATTTACTCTATCCCTTCGTTAGTCTATAGGTAGTACGCTATTAATAGTAACTGTTCGATCCTAACAAGCTTATAGAGGGTTATCTAAAACTTACTAAGCTAATCTAAACTATAGTTAGTAATAATCTAGGAAAGGAAACTATAGAAGCGCTACTAAACGTTATAGAAGCGGAGTATATACTCTTTAGCGCCTATTAAGGTTATAGCTTTAAGCTATAAGAACTTAGACAATCTATCTATAATAACTATTAGGTACCTAGGTAAGGTCTTGCCTTTTATAGGGAGGTTGACCATAAAGTTAGTAGAGATCTACTTCTAGAATCGTTCTATAATTAGGAGGGGTTAGAGGAGACCTTAGCGGAGCTAGCGAAAGTACTTGCTTCCTTAGTATAAATAATAGTTATAGGCGAAGGTCTTAATATCTAGTAATATAAAATCCTAATAGTATTCTTACTATAGTATCTAGAATAGCCTATTCCTCCTAGGGTAACCTAATATAGGTAAATCGTAGGTACGTTATAGGATCTTAGTAGTAAAGGGTTCCTACGTAAGGAGCTAGAGCTAGCCTTAGAATTAAAGCGTACCTTATACGCTTAAGGAACAATTAGCAATCTATATCTATAGTACTCTAGCCTCTTGAAGGAACTTATAGGCCTTATCTTAAATAGCCTAGAGTTAGTATATATAGTACTTATCTTTTATAACCCCTTTATCCTAGAGAGAAACGAGCTATTTATTAGCGAAAATAGCCTTACTAGTAGGTAACCTAGACTATTTATCTACGAATAACGTATTTATCTAGATTATAAGGAGGAGCTAGGTAATATATAGGGCGTCTCTAAGGTAGTCTTATTCGCGTTAAGAGAGAGCGTCCGGGCGTAAAGCCTAGGCGCTAGGGCGGTACTTTAAGTTAAAATTAAAGAAGGAGAGGGTCTTAGCCTATCGGGCTTATTATTTAGAGATTAGTTATAGCTAAGAAAAGTATTTAAGGTTCTTATAGTTAGTAAGGATCTAGAAAAGGGTACTAATACTATAAAGTTTAGCTAACTATACCTTTAGATAAGAGATAATTATAAGTAGTTCTTTATTATAGAGTATATAATTCTACTTTATAGGGGAGAGTTTCGTAGAATAGTAGGTAATAGGATAAAGAACTCTATTATCTCCCTACTATAAGAAGCAACTACTAAACGCGACTCTAGAGTAGTTTACTTTAAGGATCGTTTCCCGTTTAGGATCCTATTAGGTAAGGACCGGTTCTAAGATAAAGGTCTTGCGTGGGCTTACAGTGGCACTGGAAGAGCATGTGGGAGAGATGCGTTGCATTGATTGTCATGTATCGAAGGAAGAGACAGAGGAAAGAGAGTGTGTGAGAACATAGCTATATATATAACAGGAAATGAGAAACGGGGCGCTAAGTAGGTGCGAAGCAGCCAATCAGAGCGGACTGTAGAGACAGGGCTGGCTAGGTCGTGATATACCCCCTAGCTACGAAGCAGCTGAAAGAGAACACCTAGCTGGCTGGCTGGCTGGCGTCGAGATGCTGAAAATAGGAGGTCGAAGGCTCGAATTGCTAGAGTGGGGTTTGATAGCTAAAAACGAAAATCCTTATCGTTAACATATGACCTGGCGTTACGTTTGTGTAATCGAAGATGTGCTAATGTAGATCCTGGCTAATTAGAACGCGGTTGCATCGGTCGGTTGTATACGATCTTTAGTCGCCTATTTTGCGAAGTTGAATCCGAACCGTCCTACAATAACAAAAATCAATCGCGCCGCCGACCCCTCTAACTACAACTACAATAATAACAAAAACAACAATAGCTCCGAATACTCGGGGTATAGCTGCCTCCGTTGCCCGCGTAGCGTTATTGGAGAAAGCCCGCGTGACTAGGCTCGCGAATCTACGCGTGGCGCGTAAAGAAGAGGAAGAAGAAGAGGTTATCGCCGTTGGCGACAACGATGCCGCTCTCGTTAAAGAGAGCGTAACTAGGGTTTCGAAGACCCCGAATAAAAGAAAGAGGGATATAGTTCCCGCTACGCCTAGGTATATTAATTGCGTTTCTATTGATTAAAGCGTTTTTGTTAATTAACGCGCTAACTTTTAGATACCTAGTTATAATAGCGACGAGGATATCGCTACCTTTACGTCCTACGCTATAGTTTGCTGCCGTTACCTACGTTCGGCCCTATATAGGTCGTTAAGTAGCGCTTGCTTAGCTCGCCTAGATACTAAGGACAAGGACAAGGCCTACGTTCGGTACTTACGTACTGGACATCCGTATAAGAAGTTGCCGGAACCTATAGTCGAGACGGCTATAGAGTTCCTCTCTACGAAGTAGGGTAGCGAGGCTATAGCTAGCGTAAGTTCCTTCTCTATTCCTATTGATCGCTACGTACTAACAATAGTATAGTAGTTACAACGGGTTCGCCTTGTAGCGAAGTACTTAATAGAATAGGAGAAGAAGAAGGAGAAGGCGGCAGCGGATACGGCTACTAAGGTCCGGGCTAAGGCGATTGCTAAGTCTTAGGCTAAGGTAGCTGCTAAGGCAGTTACTATATTAAGGGCTAGAGCCAAGGAGAGGCGTGCCGTTACGGCTGCTACTAAGGCGGCTGCCGCTGAGGCGGTTGCCGCCGAGGCGGCTAGCTCTGACGATAGGTTGGTAGTAGTTAGCTCCCGCGAGGTTACTAACTAGGGAGAGGCTCCCGCTCCGGTTAGGCTAGTTACTAGTAGCGTTTCGGCCGTTCCGGCTACTAAGTTAGCTAGATTAGCGAAGGAGGCTCGGGAGTTAGATAACGTAGGGGCGTCGTTAGCTTTAAGGTTATTGATAGCTGTAATTGGTAGTTTGTACTATGTATTGGCTGCGATAGATGCCTATTATACGGAGTTAAAGAGGAGGAAGTCGGGCCAGTAAGCCCGGGAGTATATATATATATAGCTACGTTTATATTTGGTGATTTTCTTATATGCTATTTTGCTCTTTCGGGCTAGATAATACCTAGTGTGTTTTAGGCTGGATACCTAGTGTTAGATACCTAGCTTAATTACAAAGATCTATTTTGCTCTATTTAATAATATAGCGAGTGTCTTAGAGGTTTAATATAGCGTGGAAGTGCTCGAACTTCTAGCGTAGTAGCCGTTTTGTAAGACCGTCTACCGGTATATCGGCCGTAGGCAGGTACTTAACCTTGAATGACCCGTTGGTATACTCCTGATATACCTATATGTTATAGATGTCTATATAGCAAAGCTTAGTAACTACGCGCTGGTTGTCTCCTGTAATAAGGCGGATAGTTTGCTGATTGTTATAGAAGATACAATATAGTTCGCTAAGATCGAACCGAATGTTAGCGAAGAAGCGTTTTAACGCTATAGTCTCACGTGTAGTAAGAGAAACAGTAAGTAACTCGGCTTCTATCGAAGAAGTCGTAACGGTCTTTTAGCGGTAGGCTTTCTAATTAATAACCCTACTATGTAGTATTATAATATACCCTTAGGATAAGCAGCGCGTCTTCTCGATATCTACAAACGAGGCGTCGCTAGCGATAAGCAGGATATATATCCTAAAGGCAATGCCGTACCGAATGGCTAAAAACCGGGTGCTAAAGAGGTAAACGATAACGTATTCTATAGCCTCGATATATATAGGGCTAGGATTCTTTAAGAACTAAGAGAGCTACGATGCGGCGAAGGCTACATCGGGGCGGATTATAATAGCTATATATAGAATAGAGCCGACGAGTTCCTAGAACTACTTAATGTCTTTAAACGGAGCAAGACCCTTAAATAGGTAAAGGTCGTGTTCTAGGGGGATATATAGGAAGCGAGTCTCCTTGTTAAGATTAAAGCGCTTAGCGATCCGCTTAATATACTAATTATAGACTAGATGGACTATACGATCCTCGCGGTTTCTTAAGACGCGGATGCCAAGGAACTATAAGACGTCGCCTTAACTATATACTTTGTACTTTGTAGCTAGCGTATCTATGATCCGGTTTGCCTTATTAGTATAGTCCTTATAGTAGAATATAAGGTAGTTGTCTACGTAAAATAGAACTACTATATGGCGGTGTTGGTTATAAAACAAGTATAGTTCCTTACCCGATGCTATTAGACTAAGTTCGCGGAGCGAAGAGGAGAACTCTTTGTACTATAGAAGGGGGGATTCGCGCAAGCTATATAACGCTCGTTCAAGTTCGACGAAGGTATCGCCTTACTTAAAGCTAGCTAGGAGGTAATAATCCTCCCTAAACCCCTAAGGGAGCTTACAGACGATTCCTTTATCCATTTTAGCGTTTAGGAATACCTAGGCGACGTTAAACTACTTAACTTCTATATCTACGTCGGCGGCGATAGCTATTATAGCCCGGAAGGAACAGGATACGAGTGTTATAGCGTATATGTTTTGCAACGAATTAGCGCTCTAAAGATTACCTCTTACGTAGATACGCGCCTTACATTTCTCTAAGAATCCGTCCTTATCCTATTTATAGGCGAACACCTACTTTAGGGGTAGGGGCTTCTCCTTGGAGAGTTTAGATATAGAGGACCGAGTAATATATCTCTAGGTTTTGCGATTTACAAGATTCCGAATCTCTAATTCGGTAGCTCTAACGAACTCTTTACCTATCGGATGCTTGGCAAGTTGCTTCTAAGACTTTGGAGCTTTAAGAAGGGTATCTCGGTGAACGTAGGGAGGGGCCGGGGCAGCGTTAAGTCTAGCCGCGTACCAGGGTATGATCGCGGCGGCGATAACTATATATAGAGTGCGGTATACCCGATCTCCCTTATCGAGTACCTCCTTATAGTATAGTATATACGTTTTATAAAACGCTTGCTATATTCTAAGTTTAGGGACGTAGATATAGTCTGGAGTATATATTTCCGAAGTAAATCTAACAATCCTAGCGGTAGATATAGAAGGACCATCGTTAGTAGGGTCTTCTAGGTCTATTCCCCTAAGCTGCCGGCTTGTATAAGATACTAGGGCGAACACCCGCTTAGTGTACTTACGTTTTGTACGTTCGCGGGCGGGGGACTTGGGTTTGTTAGTGTTATCTAAGTTATCCGAGCTAGAGGAGTAGTAGCTAGGGTTTGAAGATTCCGGGCTGTAATTCTTAGGAAGTGGGTCGTCCGAGTGTATAGAGTGCTTGGGATAGTGATCGACCAAGTCCTTGAAAACAGTGCTTATATTAGAGGTAATACTTTGTGCACTTCTAAGGCTGTCTCTAGAAGTATATATATAATCCCTATCGTTATTTAGGCTCGTAGGCCCGGTAGGGGTAGAGGCTGAACTTTAAAATGACTAATCTAGTGTCGGGAGTCCTTTATATACGTAGTCTCTAGAAACTAAAGGTAGCTTGCTTATATTACACTAGGCTACCGTTCTAGATATAGTTACCCCCGAGTCCTAACTGGGATTCGGAGTTTCTACACCCCTAAGCTTGTCTTTAGAATACTTAGGGGACATAGACGTAGGAGTCGTCGCTTCTAGATTGTCCATCTTGCCGTCCTTAACGCCGCTTAGTACTACGCCTATAGCGGGTAAGTGTAGCTGAAGCTCTAGGGAGTCTACTAGATTCTACTTCTTAGCGATAGTCTATAGATCGAACCTCCCTTCACCCTTCTTGAAGAACTAGTTCTCGTTAAAGGTGACGTTGCGAGTTACAACGACTTTATAGAGTACTAGAACCTAGATTCGGTAGATGTTTAATACCTTGTAACTAACAAGGTAACCGATATACGCTCTAGGCTTCGACTTATATACGCGTTTCTGCTTATCCCTCTCTCTCTCTTTATATAGAGGATATACGTAGTAACTATATACGTAGATACTGCTCTAGTTAGGCTATAGATCCGCTATAAGGGAGACAATTGCGTCTAGCTAAAAGAACTAGAAGTAGGTTTAGAACCAAGTAAGGAGGACGTCGTTTAGTAACTTCATCGAAGGATACGTTTAACTTGGGCTTATACCGATAAGCTACGTAGATACCTCCTCTCCTTCTAGCCAGAGGTTACCCGGGAGACCGGCTCCGGCTATTATCTTAATAGAGCAGGTGATAACTTCTTGACTAGCGCGTTCGATAGCGCTAGTCGGTTCGTATATGTTAGACGGAGGGAGTTTAAGCTCGATACCTAGTTCTACGTACTATTTCTAGTACCAGGTACGGCCACGATCCCCAGTTTTAATAAAGGAGCCTTTGTTATTGTACTTGAACTTGTAGATCGCTACGCCAAATTGGCGTCGTACCTAGGCCTCGAAGTATTAAAGAATCGGGAGAAGGAGGTCCTAGGTCTTGTCTTTAAGGCGGAAGACGAAGGGTTTGCTAGAGAACTTGTCTTTAAGAATCAGAGAGTAAATGGATCTATTATACCTATATGTATAATGGAAAAGGTCCTAAAATACTCGCTAGAATGGCTGTACTAACTTGGTTATAGGAGGCCTATAGGAGACGACTTTTCCCTAATATATAATAGAGTAAGCCTTGTAGTTAATACGTTTGGTTCCGTTAATTCGAACGTTCTAGCCTCTCTAGACGAGAGCCTTAAGCGTATCCTAGCTAAGATAACCGGCGCGGATATACTAAAGGTGTTCGGAATCCTCGTAGGGTAGGAGAGGGTGCCTCGATCCTAGTCCTTAACGAACTTGTTTTATAGTGTCGCTCATTGCAACTAACATTACAAGCGTAGCGGAACTGATAGCAAAGTCGTCCAGACGGCTAGGTTAGATGTTATAGATTATAGCAAGGGACTGCTCCGAAGGTGTAGTAGGAGGATCCTTGTAGATCTTGGCAAGAGCTTGTTCTTTATTGTAAGAAACGGCAAGGGAAGAGTTACAATTATAAGGATACGGTAGGTAGGTAGAGAGAGGCTTGTATTCTAAAAACACTAGCTTGTACCTACAAAGGAGAGACGCGATAACAATGTTACTCTCTATCGAACCGAAACGTAGTATATAGTCTAAACTATAGTACTAGATGTTAGCCTTATAGAGGGCTGCCTCCGAGATAATGTTAGAGTGGAATCCCTTAATAACTACAACGTTGTTAAGAACCAGATCCTTAGATCGTAGGCCGTTAACGCTATTAAGTACTCCCTTAATACGCTATTTGCCCCTTCTAGAGATAGGGAAACGAGTAGTGCTAGCCTTAATATAGTTATCCTTCCTCGCCTTAATAAAGGACCCTTCTTCTAAGAGTGTAGGGTCGTTAATAAGGTAGGTTGCTCTATAGTTATTAACTAGGATGCTATCCGACAGGATGTGTTTGCCGGAATCGACGGTTACGAAGATGCCGAAGCTATTGCTAAGGCCGGTTTCTTTACCGAGGGCTAAGAGTTCCGTAGGATCAATGATCGCGGCTATTACTGCGCTAGGAAAGCCCGGTTTAGTAGATAAAGTAGAGCTAGATGGGGATATAGGCTAGGGTTTGATTACCTAACCTTCCTTTTTAAGCTAGGCGCGGAGGTTATCCTACTTTTTCTTAGCGAACCGTTCGTAGATCTATAAAACGAACTCGGGACTGACCGGGCCTTTCGGATGTTTGAACCTAGTTAACGTAGATTTGAGTGTATTATAGTCGATTAGCTTCTAAACGTAATTAGAGATTATATATAGGCAGGGGTGCTTAGGCTTAGTAGACGAAGATTTTTCACCTCCCTTGCCCCGATCGTAGCGTTTGCTAGAACTAGTGGATTTAGTAGTAGCGAAGCTACCGTTAAAGTCCGGCTTGCTGTAGCTAATAACGGTCTTAGCGGCTTAGATCAGGTCCTCGAGGCTCTTAAGGGGTTTTCTAACGCGGTTATCGATAATTGCTACGTTGTATTCGCAGCGGCCCTATTCTAGGATAAGACGATCCTTAATTACACGAAGGAAGTCCAGAACGGGCAGAGTACTACGAATGTACTCGAGACCAGCTACCTTAGCGCGTTAGTAAGCCTAGCGGTAGTTAGCGATCTAGGTCCGCGGGTCTATATTAGATTGCTTAGCCTCTTTAAGACAAGCGAGATACTGTTAGCGGGTTATATTAGTAATTATATTATCCGAGATTCCGACTTAGCGTTCTAGAGTATA
>MU853415.1:288790-303255 GCA_033297235.1 Trichocladium antarcticum
GTTAGCCCAAACAAGAAGAACATCGCCCAGGGAACAGCGAGAGAGATCCTAGCCTAGGTACAGAGCGCTATCAACTAGCCATAGAGCGCCAAAGGAGGCCCGGAAGGCCTTAACTACACGACTATAAGGAAGATCGTCGCTAAGGAAGTACGGGCCGCGCTTACGAGCGCCCTAGCTACTACGAGCGTAGGATAGGGTCCCAACCGCTCCTAGGTAACAATCGCAGCAGGAGCCCCAGCGCCCTAAGCGCAACCTACAAAGGCGATCCCCCGAAGGATCGCTAAGGAAATCCTTGTCCAAGGCAACGGCCTACCGGCTAACCTCGTGAAGAGAACCCCCCTGGAGATCATCTAGGCGATCAACAACCAGTCTATATAAAAAGGAGCAGTCGCTATAAGGAAGCTCCCTAGCAGGGACACCATCATTACCTTCAGGGATAAAGCAGCGAAGGACTAGCATACTAAGAACAACTAGTAGATCTACCAAGCGTTCGGGGAGCAGGCGAAGGAAGCCTACAGGACCTTCGCGGTGCTCCTAAAGGGTCTGACGAGGTTAGAGATCCAGGGAGTCACCGAAGCGGAGTTCGCCTAGGGACTAGATTTCCATACAGTAAACACAGTCAAGTTCAGGATCCCTAGTAAGCTAGAGCTTACAAGAGCGACGGTACTAGTAACCTTCGAAAGCTAAGACAAGGCGAGAGCGGCGTGCGACTTCGGAGTTATCTAGGACGCCCGAGTACTAGACTACGAACCGTACTAGGCAGCGCTCGAGCCGAAGCAATGCTTCAAGTACTAGAAGTAGGGATATATCCAGAGGTACTGCCTGAAGGAACCCCTATATAGAAGATGCAGGGCGAGGGCCTACGGAGCAGGAGGAAAGGAGGGAGAGGCCTAGTACCCTACCTACAAGGGCTACCTCCCGCTAAGGTACCCGGCGTATAGCAGAAAGCACACTAGGTGGTCGAAGGAGTGCAGGGAGAGGGTAAGAGTATAGGAGGGGGCCAAGGAAGCGTACCAATACAGGCCTAGAACATTCGAACCTACTAGACCGGAGCCCGCGAAGCTACTATTCGCATTCATACGCCAAGGCGTAGAGAAGGAGGATAGGGAGGGATACTAGAGGGTCGGAGCGAAAAGGCCCAGGTTCCTAACACCAAAAGGTCGCCCTACCGCAGTAAGTAAGGACATATCGTAGAGCCGACTGTAGTTCGGCCCGGCTACAGCCCTATTCGCGTCGGGACCGCCGCTACCGTAGCAATAGCGCCGGGGATCCCAAGGATCCTAGGCGGAACCCCCGAGCGCCCAGGAAGTGCCTAACATA
The DNA here is from genome assembly GCA_033297235.1 of Trichocladium antarcticum. NCBI lineage: Eukaryota > Fungi > Ascomycota > Sordariomycetes > Sordariales > Chaetomiaceae > Trichocladium > Trichocladium antarcticum. The sequence goes on from MU853415.1 coordinate 290,111, forward strand.
CAGGCTACCAGCGTCCTAAGCACATAGAACACCTAGCCCTAGGGTCTACTAGCAGTAGCAACCATCCCCCCGACCTAAAACGAGCCGGAGGACAAAGGTATAACTAGTAGAGAGGATGATCTTTAAAACTATACTCTAGAACACTAGAGGCGTGAAGTAGAATATAGAGATTCTGCTAGAGGAGGCGGAGTTCGATATAATCGCGGTCCAGGAACTATAGCTTAGCAAGCAGGGGGCAGCCTACTGCCCCCGGAGCTTACGGTACTACCTGGTTCACATACAATAGGGAAAAGCGGCGATATATATATATAAGAAGTTTAACATCGGACAGTAGGAATACAAGGCGAGCGCGTAGTAGTACAGGGTATAGTTCCTGGAGCTAGGGAGGAGGGGTCTAGAGCTCTAGTCAGTATATAACAACTATACGGCAGATAAGACTATCCTAAAGAGCCTCCTAGCCTATTAGGGCCCGGCCTACGCTATAATCCTAGCGGGAGACTTTAACCTCTAGAACCCAGTCTAGGACGAGTTCGGGCGATACGAAAGGAAGTCCAAGGAGCTCCTCGAGCTAGCTTATAAGTAGGACCTGAGCCTACAAACCCTATAGGGCATAGTTACAAGAACCCCTATAGGAGAGCAAAGGGGCAAGACGTTAACGATCAACTATATCTAGGCCTTAACAGACCTAACGACAACGTACTTAGGGAAGAAGATCAGGGGAGGGTCGGACTACTACCTACAGGTACTCGAAGTGAAGCTCGATAGCCTATTCCTAAGGGGGAAGGCGCTAGAAGGGTAGAACTAGAAGAAGGTCTCGGAGAAGCTAATAAAGGCAGAGGCAGCGCACTTGCCGCTAAGGATACGGCTTGACGACGGAGGACCGGAGGGGCTAAAGGCAAGGATCAGGACGAGAAAGGGGCTAGAGGAGGTGTTCGAAGAGCTAGCTACGGAGCTAACAGCTATCGCCTACGCGATAGCCCCTAGGAGGAAGGAATCAAGGGGGAGGAGCTCCCCGTAGTAGATAGGAAAGGTAGAGGAGGCGTCGAAGGCGGCGAAGGAGGCGGAGAGGGAGCTCCGGAGGACCCCTACGCAGTTCTATAAGGAGAAGCTTAACAAGAAGCAAAGAGAGCTAGCAACAGAAATAGCGGAAGAAAAGAGACGCTCCTAGAGGAAGACGATCGAGGAAGCTAGGGAGGAGACCCTATAGCAGCTCGAGCAATAGGCAAGGCTTAGGAGCTTCCTCCCCCCCGAGCTACCGAAACTCCCGGCCCTAAAGGGCCTAGACGGCGGCCTAGATCTAACGACGTACTAGAACAAGGCGGAGGCGCTCGCGAAGAAGTTCTTCCTAAGCCCGGGGGCGGACCTTAGCGATATCTAGGACCCGGACCTCAAGGAGGAGTAGGAACAGGGGTTCGAGGTCCAGGAGCTCGTAAGCTTCCTAGCGATAGAAGCGGCATAGGACAAAGCGAGCCCGTAGAAGGCCCTAGGGGAGGATATACTCCCAATAGGATTCCTAAAGGCGTACGGCCAACCGCTAAGCCAGATCCTCGCGGCCCTGACCACGAGGTACCTGCAGCTAGTATAGTTCCTAGCCGCGTTCAAGAGAGCCAAGACAGTAGTCCTACGGAAGCCAGGAAAGACACCCGATATATACCGCACCCTAGGAGGTTACCGCCCTATTACGCTGCTCCCGACCGTAGGGAAGGTGATCGAGGCAGTAGTAGCGAGAAGGATCACAGCGGCGGCAGAGGTCTACAGGCTGCTCCCTACTAAGCAGATAGGTAACCGGGCAAGTAGATCGACCGAGCTAGCGGTCCGACTAGTCGTAGCCCAAGTCCAGGAGGCATAGCGCCAAGGCGCCTCAGCATCCCTCCTACAACTAGATATCGCCGGAGCCTTCGACATAGTCAACCACGTCAGACTACTAGCCACGCTCCAGGAGCTCGGCTACCCAAAGTAGATAGTACTCTAGGTACGGGAATAGCTAACGGACAGGGTCGCGATCCTCCACTTTAACAGGAAGGCAACAGACGACATCCTAGTCACGGCGGGGGTGCCCTAGGGGTCCCCCCTATCGCCCGTCCTATTCATCTTATACATCGCATCACTATACAAGGACCTAAGGAGAGAGCACCCACACCTTAGTATAGCGGGCTTCGCCAACGACACGAACCTACTAGTGTTCGGAAAGTCAGCCGAGGTAAACATCTGCTAGCTCGAGCGAGCGTAAAGAACCTACTTAAAGTAGGCAGGAACGTAGGGAATAGCGTTCGTAGCGTAGAAGTACAAACTAATCTACTTTAACAAGAACCGAAGGTAGTAGCCAGACCTAGCTAAGCTCGCCCTCCCGGACAAAGGTAGGTATATAGATATCAAACCAGTCAAGTCCGCCAGGTTCCTTAGGGTCTAGCTAGACTAGAAGCTCTTATAGCAAGCGCACCGCGGCGCGGTTAAGAAGAAGCTCGCCACCCAGGAGTTCGCGCTAACGAGGATCGCGGCGAAGACGTAGGGCCCGAGCCTCGCGAAGGCCTAGGAGGTATATACAAAGTATATAAGGAGCGTAGTAGCATACGGAGCAGCGAGCTACTATATCCTAACTACGGTCGGCAAGGGGAGCGAGCTAAAGGGGATAGCCAAGAAGCTAGCGAAGGACTAGAGCAGGGGCCTCTACGTAGTAGCGGGAGGCTACAGAACTACGCTAATCAGGTACCTAGAGACAGAGGCCTAGGTCCTACCGGTAGACCTCTACCTGAACAAGCGGCTAGCCGACTTCGAAGCCAGGATATACGAACCACTCCTCTAGTTAGGGGAGGGACTAGGGCGCCCCCTAGTCGTAGCAGCGAGCTTAATCCAGGAGGCGTGTACCAAGCTATTCAGGAGGTTCTAGAAGAGGAGCGGGAGGACGCGAAGGAGGAAGCCTAGGCTAGGCCTATAGGGGCTAATAGCGGTTAAGAGAGTAGTAGCCGTAGCAAACGAGTAGGCTAAGCAAAAGTAGAAGACAAGGAAGCTAAAGAACAAGACCCTCGATATAGATAGAGTAGTAGAACTCGCCTAGCAGGAGCGTAAGATAGCGGCCCGGGAGAGGCGCGCCGCGCTTGTAACGAGAGCAAGAAGACCTACACACCGCTCGGCAAACAAGGACCCCCCGATATAACTATTTATAGACCTTGCCCTTAAGAGACACGAGGGTCTAAGCAAGGCTTAGAGCTCCCTGCTCGCCCAGGCGCGTAGCGGGGACATCAGCCTCCGGGAGTACCTAAACAGGGTGAACGTCCTAGAGATCACTACGCCGTACTGTAAGTGCGGCGAGGGAAAAGAAACGATCGAACACCTAGTAGTATAGTACAAAGATCCACCGAAGTACAGAACCTAGGAGGAGTTACAAATACGGTTACGACGGGATCTACAGCTCGTCTTACAACGAGCTATACAGCCGTACAAGAGCTTGGCAAAGGTGGTCATCAGCTAGTTGATAGATTCGGGGCGCCTGACGGAGTATAGCGTGGCTCGCAGGCTGCAACTAGAAGCTACGATAGCCGCGAAAGCGGCCAAGAGCAGCGGAGAGGGTGCGGGAAGTGCCGAATCGAGCCGCTAAGGGAGACAGGGGCTACCTTTAACACGTAGCATAATGGATTCAAAGCGCTAAAGCAGAAGCGTAGGCAGGGGTTTTTACCCAGCCCCCTGTTCAGGGGGTACGGTTTCCTTTATATATAAACCAGTAGCAGGACCGGCGCGCCGTAAGGCATATCGGAGTACGAATAAATAAATAATATATATATAGATACTACTTTAGTTAGGCTGTAGATCCGCTATAAGGGAGACGATCGCGTCTAGCTAAAAGAACTAGAAGTAGGTTTAGAACTAAGTAAAGAGGATATTATTTAGTGACTTTATCGAAGGATACGTTTAACTCGGGCTTATACTAATAAGCTATATAGATACCTCCTCTCCTTCTAGCTAGAGGTTACCTAGGAGACTAGCTCCGGCTATTATCTTAATAGAGCGAGTAATAACTTCTTGACTAGCGCGTTCGATAGCGCTAGTTAGTTCGTATATATTAGATAGAGGGAGTTTAAGCTCGATACCTAGTTCTACGTACTATTTCTAGTACTAGGTATAGCTACAATCCCTAGTTTTAATAAAGGAGCCTTCGTTATTATACTTAAACTTATAGATTACTACGCTAAATTAGCGTTATACCTAGGCCTTAAAGTATTGAAGAATTAGGAGAAGGAGGTCCTAGGTCTTATCTTTAAGGTAAAAGATAAAGGGTTTGCTAGAGAACTCGTCTTTAAGAATCAAAGAGTAAATAGATCTATTATACCTACGTATATAATAGAAAAGGTCCTAAAATACTCGCTAGAACGGCCGTACTAACTTAGTTATAGGAGGCCTATAGGAGACGACTTTTCCCTAGTGTATAATAGAGCAAGCTTTATAGTTAATACATTTAGTTCCGTTAATTCGAACGTTCTAGCTTCTCTAGATAAGAACCTTAAGCGTATCCTAGCTAAGATAACTAGCGCGGATATACTAAAGGTGTTCGGAATCCTCGCGGAGTAGGAGAGGGTACCTTAATCCTAGTCCTTAACGAACTTGTTTTATAGTATCGCTTATTGTAGCTAATATTATAAGTATAGCGGAACTAATAGCGAAGTTGTCTAGATAGCTAGGTTAGATATTGTAGATTATAGTAAGGGACTGCTCTAAAGGTATAGTAGGAGGATCCTTATAGATCTTAGTAAGAGCTTGTTCTTTATTATAAGAAACAGCAAGGGAAGAGTTACAATTATAAGGATATAGTAGGTAGGTAAAGAGAGGCTTATATTCTAAAAACACTAGCTTGTACCTATAAAGGAGAGACGTAATAACAATATTACTCTCTATTAAACTAAAACGTAGTATATAGTCTAAACTATAGTACTAGATATTAGCCTTATAGAGGGCTACCTCTAAGATAATATTAGAGTAGAATCCCTTAATAACTATAACGTTATTAAGAACTAGATCCTTAGATTATAGGCTATTAACGCTGTTAAGTGCTCCTTTAATACGCTATTTGCCCCTTCTAGAGATAGGGAAACAGGTAGTGCTAGCCTTAATATAGTTATCCTTCCTTGCCTTAACAAGGGACCTTTCTTCTAAAAGTATAGGGTCGTTAATAAAGTAGGTTGCTCTATAGTTATTAACTAGGATACTATCTAATAGGATATATTTGCTAGAATCGATAGTTATAAAGATACTAAAGCTATTACTAAGGCTAGTTTCTTTACTAAAGGCTAAGAGTTCTATAGGATTAATGATTATAGCTATTACTATACTAGGAAAGCCTGGTTTAGCAGACGAAGTAGAGCTAGATAGGGATACGGGCTAGGGTTTAATAGCCTAACCTTCCTTTTTAAGCTAGGCGTGGAGGTTATCCTACTTTTTCTCGGCGAACCGTTTGTAAATCTATAAAACGAACTTAGGACTAACTAGGCCTTTTGGATGTTTAAACCTAGTTAATGTAGATTTAAGCGTATTGTAGTCGATTAGCTTCTAAACGTAATTAGAAATTATATATAGGTAGGGGTACTTAGGCTTAGTAGACGAAGATTTTTCACCTCCTTTGCCCTGATCGTAGCGTTTGCTAGAACTAGTAGATTTAGTAGTAGCGAAGCTACCGTTAAAGTCTGGCTTACTATAGCTAATAATAGTCTTAGCAGCTTAGATAAGGTCCTTAAGGCTTTTAAGAGGTTTGCTAACGCGGTTATTAATAATTATAGCGTTGTATTTGTAGCGGCCCTATTCTAGGATAAGACGATCCTTAATTATACAAAGGAAGTCTAGAATAGGTAGAGTACTACGAATATACTTAAGACTAGCTACCTTAACGCGTTAGTAAGCCTAGTAGTAGTTAGCGATCTAGGTCCGTAGGTCTATATTAGATTGCTTAGCCTCTTTAAGATAAGCAAGATACCGTTAGTAGGTTATATTCGCAATTATATTATCCGAGATTCTAACTTAGCGTTCTAGAGTATAGAGGAGCGTACGTACGCTAAGTTACTACACTATAAGGTTAGTCTCGTTAGTAGCGTTGTAACGCTTGCGATTAATAGTAGCGATAATGACTTTACGTAGCGTATCTAGGTTCTTCTTATTAACGCTTATACCTAGAGTAAGTTACTAAGCGGTATACCTAGTCTAGTTAGCTTAGTACTAGACAAAGATCCTTTCTAGACTTAGGTATTAAGGAGGGATAGGCTCTAGACCGTAAGTAGCAACTAGCTTCTCGTTCTAGGCGGTTACCTTAGCGAGCTATTCCGCTTAGTCTTATACTATTAGCGTAGTAATAGCCTCTATGGTAGAGGGCGGCTAAAAACCACTAAGTATTGCCTCCTTAGTGACATTGTTCTAATTGAAACGAACGATATTATAAACGTAGAGGGTAATAGCGGCGCTTTCGATATAACGCTTCTAGATCGGCCAATCTATAGGACCTTTAAGTAGGATGTCTATTAGGATAGTAATATTCCCAATAGTGTCTATAGTAGTAGAAGTCTCTATTAAAGAAGAACGATAGAGGTAGATAGAGATCTAGAAGGTATAGTAGTACGGCAGAACGGGCAGAGAGTAGCGCTAAAGAGCGGCTTGACTTATATATAGGCGGGGCGACTTTAAAGGACTTCGCGGAACGGCTATATAAGAGCGGTTTAAGCGGAAAACAAGGGAAGCTATATAAGGGCTTTAGGGGGAGTGGTGTAATTGGAGTGTGTTGCACCTGGAAGCCGCAAGGCTGTCGGTTCGAATCCGGCCTCCCTCACCCTCTTTTCGGTTTTTCAGGATTGGTCCCCTGCAAATTCCGACGAGAGTCACACTAACCAAAGAAGGAAAACCCGAGGAATAGCCGTCGTCTCGGAGACTAGGATCTGGGCCCCTACGTCATACACCGATCGGCAAGAACCCTATGTTGCTCGCCGCAGGATAAAAACAATCTAGCCGTGGTAGCTAGGGACCGGTAAACTACCCAGGGTAGAAGCTGAACTGCCTAACAAAATACTGCCAGGGGCCCCCCCTAGAAGAAACTAGACTTGAACGAAGAGCGGAAGAAGGAGGAGATTGTTGGCTACCCTAGAACCAATCACATCTAACAAAGGGGGCAGGTGGGGTTGGAGAAGGCTAGGGTATCACGTAGTATGAAGGAAACAGAAGCGGGGAGATCAAATCGAAGAGTGGAGGTTTTCATCCGGCCTAGCGAGGGTACGGTTTCCTGTACTAAACAAACCAGTAGAAGGACCGGCGCGCCGTAAGGCATATCGGTGTACGAATAAATAAATATATAAGGGCTTTAGCGATAGCGATTGTAAAGAACAAGGCGGTAGGACTTATAAGAATAGTAAAACGAGTTATAAGGATTATAGAATAATAATACTTCTAAGCTATAACGGGTTTAGCTACTATATAAAGGGAAACGAGCACTAGGCTTATAGCTCTTACGTAGGCTTATAGTAGCACTAGAAGAGTATATAGGAGAGATACGTTGTATTGATTATTATATATCGAAGGAAGAGACAGAGGAAAGAGAGTGTGTAAGAACATAGCTATATCTATGACAGGAAATGAGAAACGGGGCGCTAAGTAGGTACGAAGCAGCTAATCAGAGCGGACTGCAGAGATAAGGCTGGCTGGGTCGTGACAGAGCTTGCCTAGTAGGAACGCGAGATAGCGGCCTAGGAGGGGCGCGCTACGCTCGGAACGAGGGGACCTATATACCGCTCTATAGACAAGGACCCCCCGATATATCTATTTATAGATCTCGCCCTAAAGAGGTATAAGGGTCTAAGTAAGGTATAGAGCTCCCTACTTACCTAAGCGTATAGCGAGGACATTAGCCTCTAGGAGTACCTAAACAAGGTAAACGTCCCTAAGGTTACTATACTATACTACAAGTGTAGCAATAGGAAAGAAACGATCAAGCACCTAGTAGTATAGTATAAAAACCTACTAATGTGTAGAACCTAGGAGGAGTTACAAATCCGGTTATAACAGGACCTGTAGCTTGTCCTAAGGTAAGCTATATAACTATATAAGAGCTTAGTAAAGGTAGTTATTAGCTAGTTAATAGATTCGAGGCGCCTAATAGAGTATAGCGTTGCTTGTATGCTATAACTAGAAGCTACGAAGGCTGCGGAAGCGGCCGAGCGTAATAGAGAGGGTGCAGGAGGCGCTAAACCGAGCTGCTAAGGGAGTTAGAGGCTATCTTTTACACGTAGTACAATGGATTCAAAGCGCGGAAGCAGAAGCGTAGACAGGAGTTTTCACCTAGCCCTAGTACAGGGTACGGTTTTCTTTGTAAATAAACTAGTAGTAGGACCGGCACGTCATAAGGTATATCGAAGTACGAATAAATAAAAGATATTTAGTACTATAAAACGACGCTATATGTCACAGGCACAGCCTGTGTCATGTGCCATGTCATGTGCTATACTATATAGTTGGCTAAGCACCCTGTAGCTAGAGGAGTGTAGCTCTATACTAGGTAGAGCTCGCCGCGTAGAGCCTTTAGCCCTCGCGAGCTCCTACAAAGGTTGCACTGTTATATAACCTTGTTATATACGACCGTTATAGTAGGTTGTACCTTTAACTCGCGCGTATAGCTAAGTTGTCTACTCTAGAATAGAGAGTGTACTAGACTAACTAGAACGCTTCTTTTCCTAACGTACTAGGCTTTGTTTTTATTTCTTAACTACCTACGTAGTACAAGTTAACTACTAGGACAAGTATCCTACGTACAATAGCAGTCTACTAAACAGGACTATAAGACTCTGACAAATAGGACTATAGTATTCCGACAAACTAGACAACGCTCCTATAAAGATAAGCGCGAAGATAATAAGCGGCGCCGACCTCGCGGCATCGCTACTACCGAGACTCGTAGCGCTATACGTAGCGCTAAAAGAACAATAGTAGAATAAGGTCTCTAATACTATACCCGCTTTTATAGCATTGATCGACGACAATAGAGGGTATAACCTCTTGGGGTTCGCTATAGCTATAAATACAATAGTTAGCGAGCTAAAGAGAAAGCTCGATAAGTCTATCGGGAGGTTCGAGGCGTCTATCGTAGCTAGTATAGCGCTTAAGAAGGAGCTCGAGGAGTATAAGTTACTACTCGCGAACTAGAGGACGCTAATAGCGATAGCCCTAGACTAGGCTTGTAGTAGTAGTGCCAATAGTAGCTATAGCGTATCGATCCCCCTCCCCTACCCTAATCCGTTTACTAGAGAAGAGAAGGATACCGTTAAGCGTACCCTGCTCTTCGAAGACTAGGAGGACAAGGTACGCAGCCGCTAGCGAATACGCCTACGGGAGTTCCCGGACGAGTATACTAAGATCCTATACGCAAAGGCTATACTAGGCGGCAGCGCGCGCTAGGCAGTCGCGGCGAAGCTTAAGCAGGTTAAGGAGAACCTATATAGCGCGGTAGTGTAGCTGTAGAAGACTAGGTCCGACCTCCTAAAGACCCTCCGTACCTAGTATATAATATATAACGTAGTTACTATAGCAAGTAACAAGCTAGAACTACTAGTATAGAAGAATAAGTTCGTAGCGTTTAACGACTTCCTTACTGAATTTACTACCCTAGCCGATACCGCTAGCGTCAACAACGTAACGAGGGTCTAGATACTCCGGCTTAAGATCTCCCCCTACCTTTCGAGCGCTATAGTTACGTAGGTAGTACTCCCGCTAGCTAACAACTTTAAGCTCTAGGCTACGCTAGCTAGCTAGCTCGTAACTAACCTAGAGGGAGAGGACTTTAGGCAGAAGCTACGCGGCGGAACCAGGAGCGGTAGAACTAGGGGCGGTAGTAACAACAACGGCGGAGGCAGATACCCTAACGCGATAGAGATCGATGCGGTAACGCTCGCGGCGCTTACCCCCTATCAGAAGGAACAGCGTAGAGCAAGTAGCTTATACTATAAGTATAGCGGAGCTAACTACATCGCGAGGGCGTACCAAGCAGGCCGCGGAGGCTAAGGGGACCGTAGTAACGCCTATAGCGCCGGGTAGTTATAGCGTAGGGGCGCCTAAGGCGGTAAAGGATCTGGTTTTAGTAGAGGACCTAGTTTCGGTAGTAACGCGCAAGGATAGTAGTAGCCTACCTAGGGATAGCAGCAGCCTATACAATAAGGCTACGGCTAAGGCAGGTTCCTAGGCTTTAGGCAAGCTCCCTCTAGGGGCCTTCCGGCTCGTAGCGGCGTAAGCGGCCGCGCTAGGGCCTACTAGAGGGGTCGAGGTAGGCTTACTATACGCTTTGCGGACACCTCTAACTAGAGCGGTTTTATCGTTAGAAAGGTAGACGAGTAGGAGGAGCATAGCGCTTACTAGTCTATAGTAGAGTAACCCCCTAGCTTCGGCTTCTTATATAACGACTAGGGAAATAAGGAGCTCCTATAAACTATCGCTTATAGGAAGGGTACCGCTAGCTATAGGAGGGATAGGGAGATAGTTTAATTATTAGTATAGTAGGTAGTAGCGCTAAATCTATTCTCTTGTTATTGTACCTAGCGGTTAGTAGGCGCAATGTAGAGTATATAGTACTTGTAGACTCGGGTTATATAGGTTTAGCGTTTGTAGATTTTAGCTTTATAGTTGCAAATGGACTGCTACTAGAGAGGCTAGCGGTATAGCAGCTGCTATTTTTAGCTAATAGAGGGTTCTTACGCTAGATCGAGCACTTAGTAGCGCTTACGCTAGTCGTTAGCGACTACTAGGAGACCCTAGTGTACTTCGTTACAACGCTTGTAAAAGAGACCCTAGTAATCTTAGGCCTCCCGTAGCTACGGAAGTATAACCTATAGATCGACTAGGAGACCCTATAGCTCGAATTTACAGAGTACTGCTATAGGAGGTGCCTTCTAGAGTATATTAGAAGCTAGGTCGCTTAGTAGGTAGGCTAGCTAAAGGTAGTACCCCTACCCCTAGAGAGTAGCGGGCGGTACTATATAACAGTAGAGGACGTACCTAAAGACGACGACTCTAGTACCTCTAGTAACGACAATAAGGTCGCTATCGCTACGAGCAAGCTGTCCGACTACAAGAGGGCTAGGCGGTCCGACAGGCGGAGACGGGCCCGTAGACGGTAGAGATCCGCGTCCCAGGGAGACGTATAGTGTTACAGGCACAGCCTGTGTCATGTGCCATGTCATATGCCATGCTATATGGTTGGCTAAGCACTCTGTAGCTAAAGGAGCGTGGCTCCACACTAGGTGGAGCTCGCCGCGTAGAGCCTTCAGCCCTCGCGAGCTCCCACGAAGGTTGCACTATTGTGCAACCTTGTTATATACGACCGTTATAGTAGGTTGCACCTTCAACTCGCGCGCGTAGCTAGTTAGACCGTCAGAGGTAGATCGAACACCTTAGACTAGCTAGAACGCTTCTTTTTTCCAACGTACCGGACTTTGTTTGACCTTGACTATATAGTACGAGTTAAAACGAGCACCCTACCCCTATTTATAGTCCGATGTATAGGATATCCGACATATAGGACCACCCCCTATAGAACTACCCTAACGAACTAGGATAATAGATAGGGTAGAAGATAGCAATAATATACTAATATAGGCGCTAGAGCAAGCTAGGCCGTCGCGTGCCGCTATTATACGCAAGTAGCTAAGAGCTACGCTAGTAGAGTAGAAGGCGACACTCGCCGCGCTCGCTAATACCTAGGCGATAGCTAATAACGCGGTTACTAAGGGCAAGGCGCTTTACGAATAGCTTAAGGCGTAGAAGTATACGAACGTAGTAATCTCGAAGATACTTAAGGAGCAAAGACTAATAACCCTATAGGCGTTCGAGGCAACGAGCGCCGCGCTAGCTAGAGATAGTAGAGGTAGTAGCTAGCTATTATACTAGTACCGTAACAAGGACAACCTAGCTATAATGTCCCTCCCCTACCTAATACCGTTTATAGAGGAGGAGAAGGATACTATTAAGCGGACTACCCTATTTAATAACTAGTTAGATAAGGTCTAGGGGCGCTAGAGAATACGCCCTTATAAGTTCCTAACTAAGCGTATAAAGATCCTATACGCTAAGGCAATGCTTAGTAGTAACGTAAGCCGTATAGTTAAGTCGAAGCTCTAGACGATCGAGAACTACCTAGACGACGATAGGCGCTAGTACTAGAAGACTAGGACTAAGTTCCTAAACGACCTCGAGAAGCGGTATATAACCTATAACGTCGCTATAGTAGCCGCGAACTAGCTCTATATACTTATCTAGGAGAATAAGTTCGCGAACTTTAATAACTTCCTAATAGAGTTCTCGAACCTAGCCGACACTGCTAATATCAAGAGCGCGACGTAGGTCCGTATATTCAGAGAACAGATCTTAGCCTACCTCTTAGCTACGTTTACGTTATAGGTTAAGCTACTAGTATCGGACGACTTCGACGCGTAGGCCGAGATAGCCTAGACCCTATCTACAAACTTAGATATAGAGGACTTTAGGAAGAAGATCCGTAGCGGCAACGGCGCGCTCGCTATATATTACGGTAGCGGTAGCAGGGGTACCGGGAGAGCCTAGGATCCCGATGCTATAGAGATCGACGCCGTTACCCTGGCCGCGCTTACACCGTAAGAAAAGGAGCGCCGTAGGGCTAGCAGCCTATGCTTTAAGTACAGCGCCGGCGACTATATCTTAAGGTATTGCCGGGCCGGCCGAGGAGGCTATAGTGGCCGCGGCGGCTAGCTGTAGCGCGGAGGCGCGTAGGGCTACGGCGGCGCGTAGGGCTATAGCGGGGTATAGGGCTATAGCGGCGCGCAAGGCTATAGCGGGGCGTAGGGCTAAGGCGGAGCGTAGGGCTATAGCGGAGCATAGGGCTATAGCGGCGCGTAGAGATAGCAGCAGCCTTAGGGATAGTAGCAGCTTACTTAGCAAGGCTTCGGTCAAGCCCCCTCTAGGGGCCTCCTAGCTCGCGGCGGCGCAAGCGGCCGCGCTAGGGCCTATTAGAGGGGTTAAGGCGGGCTCGCTATACGTTTTACGGACGCCCCTAACTAGAGCGGTTTTATCGTTAGGGAGGTAGATAAGTAGGAGGACTATAGCGCTTACTAGAGTATAGAGTAACCCCCTAGTTTCGGCTTCTTATATAACGACTAGGGAAA
>MU853415.1:315905-342351 GCA_033297235.1 Trichocladium antarcticum
AGAAATTGAAATTGATTAATATATTAATTTTTTGAAGCTATTCTAACAATTGCGCGCTCTACGTAAGTAGTTTTATCGCAATAGCCGACTTTAACGCGGCTGTACCCGGCTCCTAGCAACGTAACCTACTTGGCTGTACCTAGCTCCCGGCAACGCGGCCTACCCGGCCGTACCTAGCTCCCGGCTCCCGGCAACCCGGCCACACCTAGCTCCTGGCAACGCGGCCTACCCGGCCACACCTAGCTCCCGGCAACGCGGCCGTACCTGGCTCCCGATAACGCGGCCCACCCGGCCACACCTAGCTCCCAGCTCCTAGCAACCCGGCCACACCTAGCTCCTAGCTCCTAGCAACCCGGCTACACCTAGCTCCTAGCAACGCGGCCCACGCGGCTATACCCAGCTCCCGGCTCCCGGCAACCCGGCCACACCTAGCTCCCGGCAACGCGGCCCACCCGGCTACACCTAGCTCCCAGCTCCCAGTAACCCGGCTACACCTAGCTCCTAGCAACGCAGCCCACCCGGCCGTACCCAGCTCCCGGCTCCCGACAACGCAGCCCACGCGGCTACACCCAGCTCCCGGCAACGCAGCCTACGCGGCCGTGCCTAGCTCCTAGCAACGTAGCCCACGCGGCCACACCCAGCTCCCGGCAACGCAGCCCACGCAGCTACACCTAGCTCCCGGCTCCCGACAACGCAGCTACACCTAGCTCCCGGCAACGCAGCCTACGCGGCTACACCTAGCTCCCGGCAACGCGGCCCACCCGGCTGTACCCAGCTCCCGGCTCCCGGCAACCCGGCCACACCTAGCTCCCGGCAACGCGGCCCACCCGGCCACACCTAGCTCCCGGCAACGCGGCCGTACCCGGCTCCCGACAACGCGGCCCACCCGGCCACACCTAGCTCCCAGCTCCCAGCAACCCGGCTACACCCAGCTCCTAGCAACGCGGCCCACGCGGCCATACCTAGCTCCCGGCTCCTAGCAACCCGGCTACACCCAGCTCCTAGCTCCTGGTAACGCGGCCCACCCGGCCGTACCTAGCTCCCGGCTCCCGGCAACCCGGCTACACCTAGCTCCCGGCAACGCGGCCTACGCGGCCGTGCCTAGCTCCTAGCAACGTAGCCCACGCGGCTACACCTAGCTCCCGGCAACGCAGCCTACGCGGCCACACCCAGCTCCCGGCAACGCAGCCCACGCGGCCACACCCAGCTCCCAGCAACGCGGCCCACCCAGCCACACCCAGCTCCCGGCTCCTGACAACGCAGCCTACGCGGCTACACCCAGCTCCCGGCAACGCAGCCCACGCGGCCACACCCAGCTCCTAGCAACGCAGCCCACGCGGCTACACCCAGCTCCCGGCTCCCGACAACCCGGCCACACCCAGCTCCCGGTAACGTAGCTCACGCAGCCCTGCTTAGCTCTCGGCAATATAGCCTACGTAGCTGTGCTTAGGTCCTAGAGAGAGCGTAACAGGAAGTATACTACTATATATAGGATATAGGTGAATGTAACGGTAGGGCCGGTAAATAATATGTAGAAGGAAAATCCCAGGAGCGAAATTCGTAGCGGAAGAATTTGCATACCTATACGAGAGCGTAGTAGGAGAGCGTGGCAGGCTTGGCGAAAAATTGACAGCCAACCATAAATCACTAACAGCTATGTACCTTGCAATGTTAGTGTCAACGGCCAAATAAGCAGGCAGTACTACCAAATTGTTAAGAAAAGATCGATGTACCTGCAAAAAAGACTATCGTAGCAACCGCGCATTTTCAAACCTAGCTGTAGTATCATATATAGAGATTCGACAGTTAAGAGTCTAATTTGCTTATATAACTCGAATTAGGTATAGCTTGAAAATTTACACGAAACCTAAAGGTCGCCCATTCGAATTAAGATTGTTACGAATTAATATAACTAAAAGGAACAAGAGTAAGATAGCTAGATGTAAGCTAGCTCTCCTAACTAAAGAAGGATAGTAATAAGACCTATAGGGGTATGTTAAACTTCAGGGCTAACTCGTTATACTACTTTAACGATTAGTTAGGGTCCTATATATTTTAGCGAGGCGGTTTACGTTTCGATAGTATTAGTCTATAGGTGTTATATATAGCGACATTAACATAAAGATCCAAGGTTAGTTAGTTTCTTACTACTACTACTATCTCTAATCTATTAGTTACTTCTACTAGTATAGCTTATAACTCTTTGCTATTTATAGGGGGGTTTACAGGTGCTCTTTGTACCCTATGATTATATCTATATAACGTACGATTTGTTTAGAATGGAAAATCAATAGCTCAGGAACGTGAAACTCCCTTTGGGGAACCTTTCGACCATGTAACCTTCGATCTGATTGCTTATCCACGGTGCCAAAGGCTTCATGATACCTTTGTATTTCCCCAACGGGCTGAAACCTAGCTACGATACCGAGATCCCAACCAAGGTTTGGGGTTTCCAACTAGATTCCAAGAGCACGGCGTGACTGCCTTTCGAAGTTTCGATGAAATTCTTTAGAAGAAGCAGTTGGGGCATAGATCCGAGGAAGGAGCAAGCCAACGCACTCCTCTCTATCCTCTGGCAAACAGCAGTTAAACCAAAAATGTGCATCCGGCATCACTCCAATCCAATTTCAGAGGCTCGTCGGTTCAAATGATTGTCTCGCAAGCCATTCTTACTTCACGCGACGCCGTATCCCACCTTAGTCGTCCTCAACCCAGAAAAATGGATCGAAATTGGAGACCACAGACGACAGCTTTCCAAGACGAAAGTCGCACAGCTCTGTCGCCACGTCGCAACAACGATGCCGATGGGAGTAGCCAGATGCTCAGTCGTCCCGACCCAGATTGGTTGCGGAAAAGAGCGATCACGGGGGCAATGATCAACGCACCCATCGAGCACATTCGATACAGAGACGAGCCAGCGGAAGAAACCCCACACACTCGCACGAACCTGCCGAGGCCGTACGCCTGGGAAGACAACCACAACACAGCCCGTTCCCATAATGGCCTCGAGACAGATATTAGCGACTGGGACACCGGCGGCGAGTACCAAGAGCAACCAAGACCAACTACAACTTCCCCCAGTTCCCGCACGCAAAACTATGACTTCGATCTTAACCCAGCGCTTGAGCGATGGCAAAGCGAAGACATTCCATTTGAGTACGACTATGTTCAAAGCCTTGGGGACCAACCGGATCAGCACCTAGACCACCCTGGCCAACCACAGACAGAGAGATTCGCTACATACAACAGTTCCTCCCCCCCAATGATTGGAGACCCTGATAACTGGTTACTTCCCCGCCCATTCAGACACGAAGTTGCCTTGCCATCAGTTGGGGAGAGCTCCCTTGAAGAGGCGGAAGCGGGCTTCGATTTGCATTCCCCAGTTAACAATATCGGCAACGCTTATTCCGTTTCATCGACCAACAGCTCGCATCAGACCAGCAGAACACCAGTTGCTTCAGACTCTGTGATCCAATCCCCATACTTTAGAAAGGAACAAGGGGTGGGCCGGCAAGGTAGACGTGGTCGAGACACAGGTGTAATATCTGATCGAAGTTCAAGCGACATGACTGCGGGCACCCCTTTCTACTTGGGTCTCTCCAGCAGTCTTGAGCGGTATCCATTTTCTGCGCCCGCCTCAAAACTTGCAGAATATCCCTCTGACCCCTTCGTCACCTCCGAGCCCGAAATATTCCCAGATACTTGCGAACACAGTCTGCGGCACGACTACCAAGCAAGCAAACATGCTCGGAATGAGTCCGAAAATTCGGGATTGCATCGCTCAGTACGACATGGCTCTGAGCTTGGCTGGTCAAGTTTGTCGGATAACCATCCCACGACGCTTGCCCCCTCCAGAGAGCCACACAACCCCCGGCACGACCTCCGCTGTTACGATCCATCAGTCATCAGTGGAGCATTCACACAAACTCTCACTCCCTACACGCCCCCTGCTCGACACAACCGCGCACCACCGAGTGTACAGCAAAGGTTAGGGAATTTCAACGAGACCCGTCCCCACGACAGAAATCCAAAGACGCACGGAGAGAAACGGCACCAACCAACCCCCTCCCCGGGTATCCGCCCGTCGAAATATTCCAAGCTTGAAGTTCCATTCCAATGTGAACAGCTAGACTCTTCAATTCTCACTCCAGTGGCGCTTAATCCAAGGGCTCTTGATGCACACACCCCTGGCGCACAACAGAGGAAAACGGACCCCCAAGATATAAGCCTTCTTGACTTGGATTTGGACTTTCTTTCTGACTCTGATAGCGGAGATGACATCGGCCATCATCCCGACAACATTATGCCGAGACCACAAGTCAACAATCGGCCGAACACACGAAGCACCTTAGGAATAAGCGAGGAACAAGACCACGTTGTGTGCGCCATATCGGAAAGCCGCTCCTCTGACGTAATTGGCATGGCAATTATTAACGTGACAATGGGACGAGTTGACATCATCAGGATTGTCAACGAGGACAGATACCAACGGCTCATCGAGACCTTGTGGAGGGTTCCACATGGGCCACAGGCTTTTCTTGTGCTTAAGAAGGTCATCGACGAGCACAGCAAATCTTCCCTTGCCCTTCGTTTGAAACGGGAATTCCCTGATGCACAGGTGGTCCCTTTAGAGAGAGAGCACTGGAATGAGTCCGAGGGCCTCAGGATGATTGATCGCTTCGCATGGCGCGAGGACATCAAAGCTATTCGCTCGGATCTCGAGCATAACTTCTATGCATCATGTGCTTTCTCCGCGGTTTGGTCTCCAACTTCATTTCCTTTTTGGATCTTATGCTGACAGCGGGCAGGTGATGTCTTACGTAGAGGAGGAAATAGAGGTGGTCTTCCGAGAAAACTCGTTGCACATCAAATACACCCAAGCCGCTGACACAATGGGACTGGATCGATCTACTGTAACGTCTTTGGAGATTTTGCAAAACATTCGCCACGCAAAAGGGACATCCTCGACGCTTTTCGGGCTGTTGAACAACACACTCACGCCACAGGGCCGTCGATTGATTCGGTCAACGCTTCTACAACCAAGCACGAGCCATGACGTTATTACTGAACGTCACGGAGCAGTCGAAGAACTTTCAAGCAGCGAAGACATGTTTAGAGAGGTCCGCGGAAGTCTCAAACGACTCCTCCATATTGATATTGAGCGATCTGTTCCCTGGGTAGGCGTAGAATACCATGACCTTCTCATCTTCATGACTAACGTTGTAGCAAGGTTACCCTCAGATCCAGAGAGCCGCGCCATGCCTTGCAGAATGGTGTAGCTTTGATCGAAGGCCATCACCAGATCGTCATGCCGAATCACGAAGAACTCCAGGAGGCGGAGAAGGATTTAAACCACATTCTCATGATCAAAGCATACCTTGGCGGCATTCGATCGATCCAAGAGACGCTTGAAGTAGCAGATTGCACGAGTAAATTGTGCAAATGGGTCTTGGAAAGATGCGGGCCGGAAAACACAGCTCAGATCAACGCTCTTCTGGAGGGTGCTATTGAACAAGACGCCACTTGGAGCAAAGCTCCAATAGACATCAGGAACAACAGGCTTTGGGCCTTCAAGGTTAGTTTCGTTCGCAAAATTCAGTTGCCCGATACCGTTTCTCACGACTTGTTAGGCTGAGCCCAACAGTGTGCTGGAGCGTGCCCGTCACACCTACCGGGATCTCACCAACGAGATGCATGAGTATGTGGAGGGTCTCAACAAAGTGTTTCAGGGTCAGTTCATCATCATTTTCCCCAATTTTCGTGTCATTCTTCTCACCTTTGCAGAGCATTTGAGCACCGCACCTGAGCTCCGGCTTGGGAATGATAATCACTACTACCTGCGGTTTCAATGGTCTGATGTAGAGCGAGAAGTCACAAGACATCTGGCCGCAGCGAGCATCAACAACACAGTCGGCGTTCAGCACTGGAGGCAACGCGTTATTGGTGGCGTGGAGACTGTGAACGGCATCCGGCGCAAAAAACACTACGACTGCCAAACGGTGGAACTTATCCAGAAGAGCAGCCGAATCCAGAGACAGGCCGATGTTGTTACAGCACAGAGCGACAAGTATGTTGTTGAGTTGAAGAAATCCTTGTTGGATTATGCCCAGTCGCTACTCAATCTGAGCGAAGCTACCGCGGTGCTGGACATGTTGTGCTCCTTCGCCCATTTGGCCACCACTCAAAACTACGTTCGGCCAATCATCACCGACAACCTGGTACTTAAGGCAGCCAGACACCCTGTGGTGGAAGTCAGAAAACCGAACTTTGTGCCAAACGATGTCTATTCTGGGGACCAGGGCGCTCGATTCAAGGTCATCACTGGGGGCAACATGAGCGGTAAGAGCACCTTCATCAGAAGCATTGCGATGATCCAAGTTTTGGCACAAATTGGCAGCTTTGTTCCAGCACAATACGCGGCAATTCCGATATGTGATCGGCTTTTCACCCGCTTGTCCACCGAAGACAAGCCAGAGGGCAATCTCGGGACCTTCGCAGTGGAGATGACGGAGATGAATGTGATATTACGGTACCGCATCCCTTGCTCAACGTCGCTCCGTCAGTATCTAACGGTACGGATAGGCAGGTTACAAAAGACAGCCTGGTGATCATTGACGAGCTTGGTCGCGGAACTTCGACCAAAGAAGGACTGGCCCTCGCCCTTGCCATGTCGGAGAAGCTGATAGAAACTGGCTGTAGAGTGTTCTTTGCGACACATTTTACGGAGCTTGGTAAGCATAATGTAATTTTGTTTAGTTTGATACTGTGTGCTAACATGTCTTTTCGAAGCACGGGTGCTGAATTCGACGAAACGAAACAATGTTCTCAACGTCCATGTCGTCGGCGAAAGCATCACAAAAGACAACATTCTGCAGATCACGCTCCCACACACCATAGCGAGTGGTCCTGTCAAGAATGAGGATTATGGTCTTGACCTGGCTCGTCGTTTTCTCCCGGAACGAGTCATTAAAAACGCTGAGCAGATTTGCCAGTTTCTCCGCCACAAAAGCTTGCACAAAGCGACTGGACCGGCTACCAAAGCGATGAAACAAAACAAACTAATACTTGCTCTGCCGGATCTCCTTAAGCAAGCCAATACCTCAACCATGGACGAGTCAGCGCTGGCATCATACTTGAAGAAGCTGCAAATCGAGTTCACCATCAGGATGAACTTGGCCGCCAAAGACGACGTGGAAGGGGTTGAAGAAGGTGGAAATCCCGGCAGCGAAATGGAACACCCTGTCCTCGAGAAGCCCAGCAAAGAGGAGCTTCTGGAATGGAAAAATAAATGCGATTCGGCAGAGAAGAGGGTCATGCACGCCAACATGGCCCACTCGCAGGGTAGAAAGCGACCCACCTCGGGTGACGAACTGCGGAATAAGACAATCAGCGGCATCAAGAGCGTTCCGCAGCTTAAGCCGATCAACCGGGGGTCGATAATTGAAGAGCTGCGCAGGGAGGCATGCTTCCCAACCAACAGAGAAGACACCCCGAGCAGCTTCACGATGGACATACAAGAGTCTTGCACAGAGTCTGTCATCGGAGAGACAGTTCTTAACCTAAACCTGCAAGCCCAAGGTGTTGGGGATGACCAAAACCCCATTTCCATCTCCTCTGACAGCTCAAATTCCCAAGACGATGACGAGATGCTGGACTCTACTGACGTTATGTCTTCGGCAACATTCGAGAAAGCAAGCGGCGAACTCCCCGAGAAACCGAGCGAGCCGCTTCAACAGTTCCAACCGCTCAAACAATGGTACGCACGTAACAGCCAAACGGGTATGTAGTAGCGACGCTTCGAGTCGAGTTGCAGCGTACACCAACATTGGCCCAAAATTCGCGAAAGTAATCTGTTGAGCCCACTGTGGCGAAATGGGACTACTGTGGCGATATTGGACGAACCTACTCAGAGGTTCAGGGGTAACACTAGGCTTAGCAACTAGTATTAGATATCTATGGGGCTTCCTTGAAGATTTTAATTAGAATTTATAGCTTTTACTAAGACTAGATTAACTACTAAATAAAAGCAAGTATTACTACTGTAAAAATCAAAATTTGAACCTACTATCTTTAATCCCTATATTAGATTCGATAATTGAGAGTCTTATTACTTAATTACCTTTTAAGCAACACTAAGTACGAATCTATTAACATTTACTAGCGATTAAGATAACTACCTAGAAGATAACTATTAAATTAGCTATACTTAAGAAGCTAAGTAACTAGTATACTTGGAATATCTAGGTTATTTAGAAAGTAGCCTCCTTCGAGCTACTTAACTACATTAGGGGTAAGAAAGTCCTACTAGAATACCTAGGCTAGTTTGACCCTAATAAGATATAGGGTTCCTATAAGGCTAAAACTCTAGCTAAATTTAGTAGCTAGAATGGTAAATTTTATATATAATCTATAAACTTATAGCTAAAATATTCTTCATAATGAAGATAATCTATATAATCGAAAATGGTTTTAAAACTATAAGACTATTTACAAGAAAAAGAGATTTTCGTTGTAAAGAACTTAGAAGTTAAAGGCTAATATTACATACTAACAATGTTTTTATAGAAAATAACTTTTATGCTAAAACGCTCTAAAACGCCCTCTTACTCTAAAACGATCTTAATATAATTAGGACTTAACTTATAGCTTTAAAACAGTTTTCTATAGAAAATAGCTATACGTTGTAGAAATGGCATTGGCGACCGTCCTGTACTGTAAAAATCGCCCTTCATTTCGAAGATCGTTTTGATTCGCGAACACGATACCCCTGACCATCTTCCCCAAGTAGGGTGGCGCCATATAGCAACTATTGCAGAGTAGGTGGTCTGAGCGGACCAAGTCCTGCTGTGAACCTAAACTAGAACCCGGCAATATATGGTAGTAACTCGGTGGTATCCCCTCTAACGCCATCGAAGCAGAAGCCCTATCCCAACAGCGGCGACCTCTTGCTTGTGTCGATAGTCACAGAGCAAAGGAAACCTTGTTCCCCGTCGTCTCTCATACAATCATCCTAAACAGAAACGGCAATGCCATAATGTAGTCCAACCTGCGCCATGCAATGAACCAAACCGAGCATCCTGTCATAATGGGACCATAACACCGCCTTCAATCTCGCCATATATGGGTATCCCCAAGACTCACAGAACTCGACGGGGTGCTACTAGCACTGACCACGCGGGGGCTCTCGGCGCCCAGCAACGGCAGGTCAGATTCGGGTTCACCGTCATCGGACCCTGCTACCGGGGTAGTGGCATATCCAGCATCAGACTGGACTAACGGCGGGGGCGGGTCCTGGTATATCCAAGGTTGTTCGAGTCTGTGCCAAAGTCAGTTAAGCCGGCAAACACGGAGAAGAGTCAATGACTCACGGCACGATCAAACTCGGATTCACAAACCGCAGCCCCTTCTCGCGATCCTCATCCACGGTGCTCCCCCGCCTTAGGACATCCCTCCCCATCCGCTCGACACCAGTCCCATCGTCATCCCCATCGACCATGACACTTTCCCCTTCCTCACCATCATCCGCCCGCTTCACGCTCCTCAAGGAAATAAACTTGGTCAGCGGCTCCACCCTCCTCCTAAACCCCCATCCATACCACAGCGTGGCCACAAACAGTGGCACCACCAGCAGCGCGACCGTAAAGGCCCTCCTCAGCGCCAGGTACCCGCTCATGGTCAACTGAAACACGACCAAGCCAAGCATGACGCGGTAACAGATCATGGGCCAGGCCCCGCCAGTGGCGTGCTGAGGCTGGTCCATGGCATACAGCAGCTGGTACTTGTAGGTAAAGTATCCGAGCGAGAAATAAGCGAGGCCGAGGCCAAGCACCCAGAACCCGCCGGGCAGTGCGCTGTAGACAAGGCAGAGGATGAAGACAAGCAGGGCAGTGGGCAGGTAAAAGCCATAATAGAACATGGGCGGCTGGACCATCTGGGCGAAGTCGCGCGGGGTCTTGGCGCCCATGCGGTTGATCGGATACAGCGCGACAGAGCCAAACTGGAGGAGGCGGAAGGGAAACAGGCCAAGGCCCTGGAGCATGATGAAGTTTGTGTAGAAGACAGAGAGGTCCTCGATTTTGCGGGCGAGGGTGTAGGCGATGTAGGTAGTGTCTCTGAGACTGTTGCGGAGGACGTCAAATATGGACGTGACAGCGCCGAAGACGGTGAAGATGAGAAAAATGTTGAAGAAGGTGAAGAAGAAGTTTTTGCTGATGACCGAAAGCGCGATGTCGCCCTGGGAGAGCATGCCCTGATGGTACGACAGGAAATCGTATAGGTAGGGCACGGCGACATTGAGCAGAGACACAACGAGGGTAGGGAGGCCGGTTTGGACGAGCGTTCTGGCAATCTCGTGCTCCTTGAGCCACTGGGCAAAGGCGGGGAATACATTGTTGATGGTGCATATGCTCAGGACCGAGGCGAGGAAGGCGACGGGAACCAACCAGATCACCGAAAGCACGGCGACAAAGACGGTAATGGCCCAGGACCGTACACGACGACTGAGGCGCGGGGCGTAAGTGTTGCTCCATACAATGTCGGACGGTGCAGGGGCAGGTTTCGTTAGCAAGCGGCCAGGTTGCGGATCGATGAGTGCCTGGATAGCCATTTGACAAGCTGCAACAGAGTCCATGGTCACGAAAGCAAGATCCGCGGCGTCGTATGTCTTCTTCCGGGCTGCCATAATCCTTTCGTCCAACCGGCGAAGCCTCTCGGTGTAGTAATCGATGGCGTCGGTTTTGCGACTCTGGAGACGGAGGAAGCCGTACCAGAACCGGGTCTGGGGGCGCTCCCTTTCCACAAACGTCTGGGCGTTGGCACCTCTCAGGAGGCGATCGGTCTCGCCTGCTTCTTCGTCCATCGGATCTTGGGGCCCAGCCCGGCCATTGATAGTGTCCCCGTTCGGCTGGCTGCCGGTGACCGCGAGTGGTTTGTGGCCGAGGTAAACGCTCCATGTCTCCTCGAGTTTTGCGAGGATAATCTGTCTCTCTTCCATCAATCGGTCGAGCGCCTTCCATTCGCGGCAAATAGTGACCGTCTCGACCTTGCCGATCTCAAGCTTCTGGACCAGGTCTTTGATGGCGTCCTCGGTCCTCAAGTCCTTGGGTATGTGAGAGAGTCGAAAGGTACGGTCGGTAATGGTGGATTGGGTGCCTAGGTAGTGCTGGCGCACTCGGAGTACCTTGGATGTCTCCTTATCCATGAAGTAGAACGTGAGGCCCGTGAAGAAGTAGGTAAATACCAGGTAGGACCAGAGGTAGCCCATGTCGTGGTTGAAGCTGTTGTCGGGTTCTCGGTCGGGAGGTTCGGAATCGCCAAGTAGAGCCGCGTGCTCATAGGTGCGGTACGTCTCGTATTGGTGAAAAAGGAACGACTGTGTCGAATTGATGCTGGGCGATCGACCGTCGACGTAGTGGCGGTTTATGGGCTCGAGGACAACGGCGGCGAAAAAGAACATGGCGGCGAACAAGCGCATCGCCATCTTGAAGAAGGCCAAGAAGACGTAGGCATCGAGACCGGCCGAGGCTAGTACCTGCTGCTCGGTGATCTTGTAAAGTACAGGCATCCACCCGAAGAAGGTGTCGGGAAGCGCAGGCAGGCCGATGGCCGAGTTGGAGTGGCGCTTTCGGGCGGCGTAGAGCGATTTCCATCGTGGTCGGAGTGTCTGAGCGCAGAGCCGTCAGTTGCAAGATTGCAAAGCAAGCGGTTGTTCGAGATGATTGAAACTCACGCAGAAAGCTAGGAAGGCCGACAGGCCAAGGGCCAGGGAGATGACGAGCTGGACCTGGGTGTCCTTCATTCCGGGGCCGACATAGTTATCTCCAAGGCACTTGTCCTTGTCGGGTTCGTTGGGATTTTCAAATATGTTCATGATTGCCGCGTGCGACGCGCTTTAGCTGGCACGAAGCGTGCGTTGGGGCGGTCGATGGATGAGTGATGTCGGCATCCCTTGTTGGCGGTGCAGGGCTGTTGTTCGTGTGCTTGCCCAGCGCTGAAAAGCTCCATGGGTGGTGACGTGATGTTGGTCCTGGCAGGCAACCAAGCCCCCACTTGCCACCAGGGCTCGCAGGGCAAGCAGGCGATGGGTACATGTACATTACATGATCAATACATAACAATATCTTACTTGATGCAGCACTAATTTGATAGTGTACTATCATTTTCCCCACAGCGCAGATACAGCTCGGATCAGGTGCTGGACTTCCGGAGGATGGGACACGGAAATTCCATCAAGATCCCAAGCATGCCAAGTCACAAGTGAACAACACCAAAACTGTCGAATCAATCATCCCAGGCCTTTTCCCCTTCGATTTGCCACTCGAGTCAACTAAGCTACCCGCCCTCGCGCCCAGGACCGCCCCATTGACCAGTGATTTGACGCGTCGCCTCCAGTCGTCACCGGGCGTTGCACCCTCCACCGACTGCCTAGGACAAGAAACCATCACAGCTCCTCCCACAGACAAGGCTCACCCATGCCCAGTAATTGATCTTGGCGGCGCCAGGCAGAATGTATACTTTCCTTGGGCCACGCGGCCAACCTCGGCCTGTGGCAACACAAGGCCAGCAACTGTGTGGCAGTACACCTCGTGGATGCTGAACAAAACCCCCGCCCTTGAAGCCTGTCCTTTGACAATGGTTTCCCTTTTCTCATGCAAGGCCAGTCGGTATCAGTAACTAGGTACCTAGCCTTGCGTTGATCACTTCATTCGTCCACGTACCCCACCCACCACCATGGTCGCACGCCTTGAGCTGGCGCTCGATGCCCAGGAGCTGGCCGGCGAACAGCGTGCTCTCCTCGATCTGATCGACAAGCTTCAATTCGCCCAACTAGACAATGTCAAGCTGCCCCAAATTGTCGTGGTCGGTGACCAGAGCGCCGGAAAGAGCTCGGTACTCGAAGCCATCACCGGCACGCCCTTTCCTCGGGATGCCGGCGCTTGCACCAGGTTCGCAACCGAGATCAGACTGCGGAGGGCGCCCCAGTCAAGCATCGCCGTCTCGGTCATTCCCGACAAGAACCGGACCTATGCAGATCAGGAGAGGCTGAAGCAGTTCGGCGGCATGGTCAACACCACCATGCCCTTTGAGCACCTGATGAGAAGCGCCGTCGAGCTCATCGCTCCAAAGAACATTCCTGGCCGCTTCGCTGCCCGCGACATTCTGGTGGTCGAGAAGCGAGGCCCAGATATGCCGCTTCTCACTCTCGTTGATCTGCCTGGTCTCGTCCGAAACGCAAACAATGACCAGTCCCTCGAAGACATCAAGACGATCGAGGCCCTGTCAGAGCGTTACATGAAGAGCTCCCGCACCATCATCCTGGCCGTCGTTGGCGGAAACTCGGATTATGTCCAGGCCCCGATTCTCACCAAGGCCCGCCACTTCGATCCGACCGGGTCCAGAACTATCGGAGTCCTGACGAAGCCAGACCTCACCGAGTCCATTGGCCTTGAGGACAAGTTCATCGACTTGGTCAAGAACAAAGACAAACGAAATGACTTCCGCCTTGGCTGGTATGTCTTGCTGAACCCGGGCCCTCGAGAGTCTGGCCAGCCCTGGCCCACTGCCGAGGAGCGCCGGCGATCTGAGGCTGCCTTCTTTGACCGGGGGAAATGGAACACGTTACCACCGTCCGTCTGTGGTACCGGCGCCTTGATGCAGAAACTCAGTTTACAGCTGCAGCAACACATTGGAAAGCATGTTCATATACTCCGCAAGCAGATCCAGAAGGCCCTCGACGACTGCGACTCCGAGCTGCAATCACTTGGCTCGGCCAAAGACACCCCGGAAGAGATGCGCATCGAACTCGTCGAGCTCTTCTCCGCGTCAAAGGAACTGGTCATACCCGCTGTTTACGGCTTTTACAAGAACCCTCCCAGGAAGAACTTCTTCCGGGTAACAGCAGACCCAAGGGGAACCCCCGCCCAGAACTTGCGTGCTCGTGCTACCGAGGAGAACGACCGATTTGCCATGAGAATACGAGCCCACGGTCGCAAGTTCAGCTTCTCCATCGCGGCCCCCCAGACACCTGGCGAAGGATCCCCTGCAAACACCGCCAAACAAAACTTTGCCACTCAGGAAGTCCAGATGTTGTTGCGCCAAGTCCGTGGTTCGGAATTTCCCATGGATCCAAAGCCAAGAGCCGTTTACATGCTCTTCCAGAGCTACTCTGAGAACTGGGCCAAGCTTGCCCAGGAGCACAAAGACAACCTAGGCGTCGTGTGCAACGAGTTCCTCGGCGAACTAATTGACTATTCTTGGCCCAAACGCATGCGGGAACCTCTCCGCGGCCAATTCCTCGACCCTCACATGAAGGCCCTCATGGCCAAGGCCCAACACGAGCTGGATCTCCTGACGCAGGACCTCAGTCTCGAGGTTCAGCCCTACGATCCCGAATACGAGGAACGGTTGAGAAACTGGCAGGCTAGTGTCTCCAAGGACGGGGCTACGTTCTCTGAGGCTGAGGAAGTGTTAGAGAAGATGCTCATCTACTATGAGCTGGCCGCCAAAACATTCATCCGAAACATCATCACCCAAGTGGCGGAGCGTCATCTGCTCCAGGGCATGTACAGTTTCTTCAACTCGGTCGAGGTGTTAGGGCTGAGCAACGAGGCGATCGAGGGCATCGCCGCCGAAAACAAGGAGACGAGGGACAGAAGACAAACACTCAGAGCCCAGAAGAAGGCCATCGAAGACGCCAAGGAAACATGCGCCAGTCTTGCCATGCGAAAGGAGCTTCGGGCCGTAAGCAACCCCCTTATCGTTTAATGGGACACAGTTAACCCCTTTGCCAGTATTCCGAGGGTGACGCAGATAACACCGAGGACACCACTGACGACGAGGAACCCGAAGTCGACAAGATACCGTCATTGAGACACCGTCCTAACTCGTCAGCGAAACCCGCACGGCGATCAAAGCGGCCTTCCACCGTTGAATTCCAACCGCCTCAGCCCTCCCCCCAAATCATCGAGCCCGTCCCCGAACAACAAAGGGACTCGGCAAAATATACACAGCCTCCGCAAGCCAACTCTATCCCTGCCCCAGCCCCCTCCGCCCCGCCGACGAGGGTAGATGGCCCTCCCAGCCCAGACCACACCCTCGATGGCTACATCACCACAACAAGAGTCCCCCAACAGGCGCCGCCTCCTCCGCCGCCCCGGCCAGGTAAGGTCCGAACGGAGGAGGACAGCCATGGCCAGACCCAGTCCTACTCGCCAGCGCCGACCCCCCGCCCTGGACAGCGGACAAGCCAGGGTTCTGTGGCGGAACAGTATTACGCCAATGGATATCCTGGCAATAACCCGTATTTGGTTTCTGATGCGGCTGAGTACGAGGCGATGAGGAGACAGGCGAGGAAGGGAAGGGGTTAATGTACGGTCTAGTACGCTTGTTGGTTGGGGATCGCCTGCTGTAGCTATATGGGTCTAACCGGAGCATGGAAGGTAGGTTCTGGCGCGGCATCAAGCTGGTGTTTTATTTGGTTGCTTTAGAGAGTGCGAGCACTGGCAGCGGAGTGTATTACTCAGTTGAACATAAACTGATATTTGTACCGTTCATGGGTATCTTGTGGTATAGCCACCCCAGCCGTAAGCATAACTATATCGTGTTTCCTGTAGAATGAACTGACCCGAGTCCCTCAGATACGAACCGGCAGTGACTCTGGCCTCACCCGCAGATGCCCTTCCCCCACAAGTGAGTTCTTGCACGGGACCTTCTCTATGAAGTCACACATATTCTGCAACGTACACTGGGCGATCTCTGTAAGCGCCTCCTCGGTAAAGAAGGCTTGATGCCCGCACACGATGACATTCGGAAATGTCATTAATCGCATCAGCTCATCATCCTCGATAATCTCCCCGCTACGGTCCTGGTAGAACAGGTCCCCCTCAGCCTCGTACACATCCAGCGCCAGCCCGCCCAGCTGCTTGCTCTTCAACGCCGCAATCACACTCTCGGTATGCACCAGCCCCCCACGCGACGTGTTTACCAGCACTGCCCCCTTCTTCATGATCCCCAGGGAGCGCGCATTGATGATATGCTTGGTTCCCTCCGTCAGCGGACAGTGCAGACTGACATAGTCGCTCTGTGCCAGCAGCTCGTCCAGCGCCGCATACTCGCCGAACTCGTCGAACGCCTCGCTGGGGAACGGATCGTAGGCCAGCAGCCGGCACCCAAAGCCCTTGCCCAGGATCCTCGCCAGCGCGAGGCCAATCCTTCCCACGCCCACGACCCCGACCGTCTTGCCGTGCAGCGTGCTCCCCAGCAGGCCGTCGAGCGCGAAATTCCCCTCGCGCACGCGGTTGTACGCGCGGTGCGTCTTGCGGTTGAGCGTCTGGATCAGGGCGACGGCGAACTCGGCGACGGCCTCGGGCGAGTAGGACGGCACGTTGGCGACCAAGAGGCCCAGCCTCTCGGCGGCGAGCAGGTCGATGTTATTGTAGCCCGCGCAACGCAGCAGGACGGCGCGCACGCCGGCGTCGGCGAGGGACTGCAGGACGGGCGCGGAGAGGGCGTCGTTGACGAAGACGCAGACGGCGTCGGCGCCCGCGGCGAGGGCGACCGTGTCCGAGCAGAGAGTAAAGTCGTGGAAGGTGAGGGTGATGGCGGTGCTGGCCTGCGGCGACGCGGCATGGACGCGGGAGAGGTATTCTTTGTCGTAGGATTTGGCGCTGAAGACGGCTAGGTTCATGGTGGTCGTCATGGCTGGGATAAGGAGGTCGGTGTGGGTGTGTTGGTTGGTAGCGACGATTTAGGACGCAGCAGATGGTATCCGTAATCTGTACGGAGTTGTTCTTATTCGACAGCAGCAAAGGGGCCCACCTAACAAAGTCCTCGGGGGGTGCGATCTGTCGCACTGACAGAAGGCTTGGCGGAGGGCAGGGGGCAAGTTCGAATAGATAGAAAGGGATAATCCATTCAGAGAAAGAGAAGTGCTCTAATAGAGCCTATATATATATTGAGAAGAGTGTACGTAAGCTTTGTACCAGAGGTACCAAGTTCTACTATACTAAGGCGCTAAGCCCTACATTACAATACACCCCCTAGTTACGAAACGCTAGTAAGCAACTGCTTATACAAGTTAAATCCAACTAGTTAATATACCTATAGCGCGCTATAGTGCCGTTTTATAGTGCTAAATAAGCTACCTATTAAGCCCGGTAGCGTAGTGTTAATAGTTGCTACGGTAACGGCCCTACGCTATAAGCTCCTTCCTAGAAGGTATGCCCGGCCCTACTTTTCTTCTAGCGGCTATAGTAACTATTTTCCTCTGATTGTTAGCGACCTTCTCGATCGCCTCTTTTCTCTTAATAATATAAAAAATCGCTATAGCTTCTAGGGCTACTAATTCTCCGCGCTCTTTAGTATACCCTAGTCGCTTAGCTTTAGCTTGCTACTGCTACCGCTAGGTTCGCGCCGCCTCCTATCGCGCGGCTCGCGCCGCCGCTGCTATTAGTACTATTTCGGTAGTTGCTAAGCCTGTCGTTTCTAACGACGAAAACAACGATACTATTATAGTGTCTGATTCTCCTACCGCTACGCCTAGTACTGCTATTGCAGATACTAAGCTAGGTTCTCCTATACCTTGCGCCTCCTCCCTAGCCTCGTCGGTCTCTTAGGAGTCTTTGTCGTTATTAGATATTGTAGCTTTAGCTATACCTACTCTAGTTCGCGCTTTAGCGCCTGCTACTACTACTCCTAGCTCTACGTTTGTTAATCCGTTTTCTCTTTATATATGCTTTTAGCTAACTCTTATCTAGTAGAAGAGCGCCTATTAAGGCTAATATACGCGTGGTTCTATATACTAGGTACGTTGCTTTAGCGATATCTAGACGCTCCTTAGGGGAGTGTTTTAACGTTATTAGGCGTAGTACCTACTACTACCGCTATACCTATAGGTATAAGTATAAGTAGCTATAAGTTCTCTACGATCTGGATTTTTAAGTTGCGTCGACTAACTAAGTTAGTTAGTAGGCTTCCTTCCGTTATACTATAGGTATAGCGCCTCCTCTACTCCTTTACTAAGGGATAGCTATAGTTAGTTAGTTCTACTTACTATATATATATATATTAATAATATAGCTAACTATATTATATAGTAAATTACTAATAATCGCGCTACTATCCGCGTTGCTATGCTTATAGCGCAAGAGAATAGGGAGGTACTAGGTAGGATAGCTATAAGTGCTAGGGAGATCGCGCTCCGCGAGCGCGTTTTCGATAGTATCGCGAACGCTCGTTACGACCTTATAGTTCTAGTATAGTCGATCTTTCCTAGCCTATAAGGGGAATAGGAGCTTTCTATTAGCGCTAGGGTATTTAGCGCTATTATACGCTAGGGTTTAATTAATGATTTTCTAAGTATCTACTAAGTACCTTATATCTTATAAGTTTAATAGTAATCTAAAGTGCTTGAACTTTTAACGACTAAGCTACTTCGTAAGACTATCCGCTAGTATTAAACCTATAGGTAGATATACTATCTCGAACGACCCTCTACTATACTCTTAGTATAGCTAGAGGTTATAGATGTCTATATAATATAGACAAGTACTAATACGCTCTTTCTCGCCTATAACTAGCCGAATAGTCTGCTAATTATTATAGAAAACCCTCTAGGGCTTACCTAGATCTAACTCGATATCCCGAAACAAGCGCTTAAGCGCTATTATCTCGCGCCTAAACGTCAATAGTACTAAGAGCTTAGCCTCTATAGACGAAGTTGTTATAGTATCTTAACGTATAGCCTTCTAGTTAATTAGGCCGCTAAATAGAGAGATAATATATCCCTATAATAAGCGCCGTATCTCTATGTCGTTGCTATATAAGGAGTCTCCTATAGCAACGAGCATCTAAGTACTAGGGGCTTACGCCCCGCTATACTTAATACAGACGAACTAGGTGCTATATAGATACTGAATAATACGCTTAGCCGCGTTGGTATACTTGGGGCTAGGATTAGTAAGAAACTAAGATAGCTTTGAAGCTACGAAGGCTACGTCCGGCTGGGTTATAATTACCGAATATAGGATTAAGCTAACGAGCTCCTGATACTCCTTGATTTATATAGGCGTTACCTCTCTAGCGAATAACCTAAGCTCCTTAGAGAGTATAGGAGTACTAGGAAAGCTTATACTATTAGCTAAACTATACTTCTTTATAATCTTCTTAATGTACTAATCGTAATAGAGCTAGACTTTGCCCTTAGTACGATCCTAAAGCATATAAATACCTAGAAACTACTTAATCTTACCCTGCTTATATACACTGTACCTTGCCTTAATGCCTTTAATAACACGTTAAGCAAGGTATATATCCTTAGGGCGGTTAAACACTAGAAAGTCGTCGACGTAGAACATTACTATTATACGCTACTCTTTGTTAAAAAAGAGGTACGGCTCC
Organism: Trichocladium antarcticum; assembly: GCA_033297235.1. Classification (NCBI taxonomy): domain Eukaryota; kingdom Fungi; phylum Ascomycota; class Sordariomycetes; order Sordariales; family Chaetomiaceae; genus Trichocladium; species Trichocladium antarcticum. Next base: position 335,301 of record MU853415.1, read on the forward strand.
TTACCTAAGGCTATTATCCTAAGCTCGCCTAGGGTTAAGGCAAACTCTCGGTACTAGAGGAGAGGTAAGTCCTTTAGACTATATAGAGCCTTATCTAGCTCTATATAGAAACCCGGCTCCTTGTAGCCGTCTAGGAGCTTATACTATATAGACTCTCTAGTCCGGGACGCGTTAAGAAATGCCTAGGCTACGTTAAACTACTAGCAGTCTAAGCTAAACTTTACTATAACTGCTATTATTATATAGAAAGAGTACGTAGCTAAAGCAGCAACGTATATACTCTAAAGATTGCTCGTGTTCTACAAATCTCCCTATACGTAGATATAAGCTTTATACTTCTTAAGAAAACCGTCCTTGTCGAACTTATAGGCGAAGACCTATTTAAGAGGCAATAGGCGGTTCCGCGTAGCTTCGCGTTTAACTTTCCGCTAGGTTTAACGGGTTATTAGGTTACTTATCTTACTATTAGCTACCTCTTTAAACCGCTCGCTATACTTGTAGGTATTAAGGTCTTGCTACCTTATTAGGAGTTTCGGAAGGTTATCTCGATAACTCTAGGTAATACTTAGTATAGTACCTAGCCTTCCGCTATTATTCTAGAGTACTACTACTATAATAATAATATATAGTATCGCTATATACGCTACGTTAGACTAGGATTCTAGGCTTAGAAAGTACATGCTATAGAAATCCTACTATAACTTAGGAGTACCTACGAAATTAACTCTAGCTAGGCCCTGTTTATTATCGAACCGCCTTAGTAGCTTCCGAATCCGTTCGCTCTAGTACGTCGTAGGCGGGTGTATAGTCCGCTACCGACGTACTAATGCGCTTAGCTTAGGATATTTAGGCTTAGCTACTTTAGGGGCTAGTAGAGTGCCCTAGGAAGATATCGTACCCTCTATAAGTTCGCTACTTATAACGATCTCGCTTTAGATACTTGCCGAGCTTTTAGAGTCCGATCTTTATACTCTAAAATCCCTGCCTATACTCTCGATGTCCTTACTAACTTCGAGAGTAGACCCCTTATTACCGTCTACGCCCTAACCCGCTTAGGTCGACTAGGTAATGCTCCCTTCTATACTAGCTATAGCTAGCTTAGGAGTTCCTTTAGGGGTTAGGAGTCCTTCGTACGTCTTTTACGCTCTACCTACCCCTAAGTCCTAACTAGACTCCTAAGGTACTGTAGCAGGTAGTGCTATAGTCTCGGTAGCGGGCTTAGCCTGCTCGCTAAGAGGTTACGTAGCGACCTTAAGGGACTCTAAAAGCACTTCCTCCTTGTTAACCTATATATCTAAAATACTAGCGTCCTAGCTCTTCTCCCCCTTATTAAGAAGATTAGTAAGCCTGTTAATGATCCTAACAGGTAGCTTTTCCTACTTCTTATAAATAGGGTCGAAGAAAGTTTCCTTATTAAAGGTAATATTCCAGGTAACGATAATGCGCTTTAACACTAGTACCTAGATCCTATAAATGTTAGTACCGCGGTACCTAACTAGGTATCCAATATACCCTTAAGGTATTACCTTAAATACTCGCCTCGAACGCTTTGCCTCTCGCTCCTTATTAAGCGAGTAGGTATAGTAACTATACGCTATAATGCTACTCTAATCCGGTCGGAGGTCCGTAGTAAGCTCCTTGATTATACTTAGAGTATACTAGCGAAAGTACTGCTGAAACTATAATAGCAACACTTCGTTAAGAGTCCGCTAGTAGTGCGCCTTGTTTAGGCTTATATTATATAAGAGCGTAGCTGTAGGCGTAGTCTCGCTCTAGAGGTTCTTAGGGAGGCCGACGTAAAATCCTATTTTAATAGCCTTGTTAATGATCTCTTGGCCTACGCGCTTAGTACCCCCGTTAGGCTCTAAGGTATACGTAGGGGACGTCTTAATGTCGATGCCTTCCTCCTTAGCCTATATCTTGTAATGATTATTATTTATTCGTACTCCGATATGCCTTATAGCGCGCCGGTCCTGCTACTGGTTTATATACAAAGGAAACCGTACCCCCTGAACAAAGGGCCGGGTGAAAACCCCTGCCTACGCTTCTGCTTTAGCGCTTTGAATCCATTATACTACGTGTTAAAGGTAGCCCCTATCTCCCTTAGCGGTTCGATTCGGCACTTCCCGCACCCTCTCCGCTACTCTTAGCCGCTTTCGCGGCTATCGTAGCTTCTAGTTGCAGCCTACAAGCTACGCTATACTCCGTTAGGCGCCCCGAATCTATTAACTAGCTAATAACTACCTTTACTAAGCTCTTATATAGCTATATAGCTTGTTATAAGACGAGCTATAGATCCTGTTGTAACTATATTTGTAACTCCTCCTATATTCTATACTTTAGTAGATCTTTATACTATACTACTAGGTGTTCGATCGTTTCTTTGCCCTTGCTATACTTATAGTATAGCGTAGTGATCTCTAGGACGTTCACCCTATTTAGGTACTCCTAGAGGCTAATGTCCCCGCTACGCGCCTAGGCGAGCAGGGAGCTCTAAGCCTTACTTAGACCCTTGTGTCTCTTAAGGGCAAGGTCTGTAAATAGTTGTATCGGGGGGTCCTTGTCTGCTAAACGGTACGTAGGTCTTCTTGCTCTCGTTACAAGCGCGGCGCGCCTCTCCTAGGCCGCTATCTCGCGCTCCTGCTAGGCGAGTTCTACTACTCTATCTATATTAAGGGTCTTGTTCTTTAGCTTCCCTGTCTTTTACTTTTACTTAGCCTACTTGTTTGCTATAGCTACTGCTCTCTCGACTGCTATTAGCCCCTATAGGCCTAGCCTAGGCTTCCTCCTTTACGTTCTCCCGCTCTTCTTCTAGAACCTCCTAAATAGCTTAGTATATACCTTCTAAATCAAGCTCGCTACTATAACTAGGGGGCGCCCTAGTCCCTCCCCTAACTAGAGGAGTAGTTTATATATCCTAGCTTCGAAGTTAGCTAGCCGCTTGTTCAGGTAGAGGTCTACTAGTAGGACCTAGGCCTCTGTCTCTAGGTACCTAATTAGCGTAGTTCTATAGCCTCCCACTACTACGCAAAGGCCCCTACTCTAGTCCTTCGCTAGCTTCTTAGCTATCCCCTTTAGCTTACTCCCTTTACTAACTATAGTTAGGACGTAGTAGCTCGCTACTCTATATACTACTACGCTCCTTATATACTTCGTATATACCTCCTGGGCCTTCGCGAGGCTCGGGCCCTACGTCTTCGCTACGATCCTCGTTAGCGCGAACTCCTAGGTAGCAAGCTTCTTCTTAACCGCGCCGCGGTACGCTTGCTATAAGAGCTTCTAGTCTAGCTAGACCCTAAAGAACCTAGCGGACTTAACTAGTCTAATATCTATATACCTACCTCTATCTAGGAAGGCGAGCTTAGCTAGGTCTAGCTACTACCTTCGGTTCTTATTAAAGTGGATTAGTTTGTACTTCTATACTATAAACGCTATTCCCTACGTTCCCGCCTACTTTAAGCAGGTTCCCTACGCTCGCTCGAGCTAGCGGATGTTCACCTTAGCCGACTTTCCAAACACTAGTAGGTTCGTATCATCAGCAAAGCCCGCTATACTAAGGTGTAGGTACTCTCTCCTTAGGTCCTTATATAGTAATACAATATATAAGATAAACAGGACAGGTAATAGGGGGGACCCCTAGGGTACCCCCGCTGTAACTAGGATATTATCTATTGCCTTCCTATCGAAGTAGAGGATTGTAACCTTATCTATTAGCTATTCCCGTACCTAGAGTACTATCTACTTCGGGTAGCCGAGCTCCTAGAGCGTAGCTAGTAGTCTAACGTAGTTAACTATATCAAAGGCTCTAGCGATATCTAGTTATAGGAGGGATACTAAGGCGCCTTAGCGCTATACCTCCTAGACCTAGGCTACAACTAGTCGGACCGCTAGCTCGGTCGATCTGCTCGCCTAGTTGCCTATCTGCTTAGTAGGGAGCAGCCTATAGACCTCTACCGCTACTATAATCCTTCTTGCTACTACTACCTTGATTACCTTCCCTATAGTCGGGAGTAGCGTAATAGGGCGGTAACCTCCTAGGGTACGGTATATGTCGGGTGTCTTTCCTAGCTTCCGCAGGACTACCGTCTTAGCTCTCTTAAACGCGGCTAGGAACTATACTAGCTATAGGCACCTTGTAGTTAGGGCTGTAAGGATCTGGCTTAGCGGTTGGCCGTACGCCTTTAAGAATCCTATCGGGAGTATATCCTCTCCTAGGGCCTTCTATAGGCTCGCTTTGTCCTATGCCGCTTTTATCGCTAGGAAGCTTATAAGCTCCTAGACCTCGAACCCCTATTCCTACTCCTCCTTAAGGTCTAGGTCCTAGATATCGCTAAAGTCCGCCCCTAGGCTTAGGAAGAACTTCTTCGTAAGCGCCTCCGCCTTGTTCTAGTATATTGTTAGATCTAGGCTACCGTCTAGGCCCTTTAGGGCTAGGAGTTTTAGTAGCTTAGGGGGGAGGAAGCTCCTAAGCCTTGCCTAACGCTCGAGCTACTATAGGGTCTCCTCCCTAGCTTCCTCGATCGTCTTTCTCTAGGAGCGCCTCTTTTCTTCTACTATTTCCGTTACTAGCTCTCTTTACTTCTTATTAAGCTTCTCCTTATAGAACTATATAGGGGTCCTCTAGAGCTCCCTCTCCGCCTCCTTCGCCGCCTTCGACGCCTCCTCTACCTTACCTATCTACTATAGGGAGCTCCTCCCCCTTGATTCCTTCCTCCTAGGGGCTATCGCGTAGGCGATAGCTATTAGCTCTATAGCTAGCTCTTCGAATACCTCCTCTAGCCCCTTTCTCGTCTTAATCCTTGCCTTTAGCCCCTCTAGTCCTCTATCGTCAAGCTATATCCTTAGCGGTAAGTACGCTACCTCTACCTTTATTAGTTTCTCTAAGACCTTCTTCTAGTTCTACCCTTCTAGCGCCTTCCCCTTTAGGAATAGGCCGTCGAGCTTTACTTCGAGCACCTATAGGTAGTAGTCTAACCCTCCCCTAATCTTCTTCCCTAAATACGTTATTATTAGGTCTATTAAGGCCTAGATATAGTCGATCGTTAACATCTTACCCCTTTGCTCTCCTATAAGGGTTCTTGTAACTATACCCTATAGGGTTTATAGGCTTAGGTCCTACTTATAAGCTAGCTTAAGGAGCTCCTTAGACTTCCTCTTATATCGCCCGAACTCGTCCTAGACTAGGTTCTAGAGGTTAAAGTCTCCCGCTAGGATTATAGCGTAGGCCGGGCCCCGATAGGCTAGGAGGCTCTTTAGGATAGTCTTATCTACTATATAGTTATTATATACTAACCAGAGCTCTAGACCCCTCCTCCCTAGCTCTAGGAACTACACCCTATACTACTATACGCTCGCCTTATATTCCTACTATCCGATATTAAACTTCTTATATATATATATCGCCGCTTTTCCCTATTATATATAGACCAGGTAGTACCGTAAGCTCTAGGGGCAGTAGGCTACCCCCTACTTGCTAAGCTATAGTTCCTAGACCGCGATTATATCGAACTCCGCCTCCTCTAGTAGAATCTCTATATTCTACTTTACGCCTCTAGTATTCTAGAGTATAGTTTTAAAGATTATCCTCTCTACTAGCTATACCTTCGTCCTCTAGCTCGTTTTAGGTCAGGGGGATAGTTGCCGCTACTAGTAGACCCTAGGGCTAGGTATTCTATATGCTCAGGACACTAGTAGCCTGTATATCAGGTACTTCCTAGGTGCTCGGGGGTTCCGCCTAGGATCCTCGGGATCCCCGGCGCTATTGCTATAGTAGCGGCGGTCCCGACGCAAATAGGGCTATAGCTAGGCCGAACTACAGTCGGCTCTATAATATGTCTTTGCTTACTATAGTAGGGCGACCTTTTAGTATTAGGAACCTAGGCCTCTTCGCTCTAACCCTCTAGTATCCCTCCCTATCCTCCTCCTCTACGCCTTAGCGTATAAGTACGAACAGTAGCTTCGTAGGCTCCGGTCTAGTAGGTTCGAATGTTCTAGGCCTATACTAGTACGCTTCCTTAGCCCCCTCCCGCGCTCTTACCCTCTCCCTACACTCCTTTAACTACCTAGTGTACTTTCCGCTATACGCTAGGTACCTTAGTAGGAGGTAGCCCTTGTAGGTAGGGTACTAGGCCTCCCCCTCCTTTCCTCCTGCTCTATAGGCCCTTACCCTATATCTTCCGTATAGGGGTTCCTTCGGGCAGTACCTCTAGATATATCCCTACTTCTAGCACTTAAAGCATTACTTCGGCTCGAGCGCTACCTAGTACAGTTTATAGTCTAGTACTTAGGCGTCCTAGATAACTCCGAAGTCGTACGCTGCTCTTACCTTGTCTTAGCTCTTAAAGGTTACTAGCACCGTCGCTCTTGTAAGCTCCGGCTTACTAGGGATCCTAAACTTAACTATATTTACTGTATAGAAATCCAGTCCCTAGGCAAACTCCGCTTCGGTAACTCCCTAGATCTCTAACCTTGTCAGACCCTTTAGGAGCACCGCGAAGGTCTTATAGGCTTCCTTCGCCTACTCCCTAAACGCTTAGTAGATCTACTAGTTATTCTTAGTATACTATTCCTTCGCTACTTTATCCCTAAAGGTAATAATAGTATCTACGCTAGGGAGCTTCCTTATAGCGACTACTCCCTTCTATATAGACTAGTTATTAATCGCCTAGATAATCTCTAGGGGGGTTCTCTTCGCAAGGTTAGCTAGTAGGCTATTACCTCGGACAAGGATTTCCTTAGCGATCCTTCGGGGGATTGCCTTTACAGGTTGCGCTTAGGGCGCTAGGGCTCCTGCCGCGATCGTTACCCAGGAGCGGTTAGGACCCTATCCTACGCTCGTAGCAGCTAGGGCGCTCGTAAGCACAGCCCACACTTCCTTAGCGACGATCTTCCTTATAGTTATATAGTTAAGGCCTTCCGGGCCTCCTTTAGCGCTCTATAGCTAGTTAATAGCGCTCTATACCTAGGCTAGGATCTCTCTCGCTATTCCCTAGGCGATATTCTTCTTGTTTAGGCTAACTAGGGCGACTATACTATCGAGTATAGCCTTAAT
>MU853415.1:342370-359541 GCA_033297235.1 Trichocladium antarcticum
AGGGGGGTTAGCGGTAGGTCTGCTAGTAGTTGCAGGGGCCGCTCGGGGGCGCTCCGCAGGGGGGTTCGGGTCCGTTATACCGAGACTCGGATAGGCCTCTTAGGGCAGGTAGGGTGCTCCTAGTAGCAGGGGCAAGGGGGGGGAGGTCGCTATCGACCTCTATACTAGGTCCGGTGTAGGCTATCGGGGCCGGCGCTAGGTAGATCCGTTGTAGATCCAGGTTGTAGGTCTGGGCGGTGTGGAAGAAGATTTCTAGGAGCCGTACGTAGCTCGTTTTCCCTATCTTCCTACGCCTACAGCACCTGCGCAGCGTCTCGCGCGTAGATACACCCGGTATAGTTAGATAGAGCTCGTCGGGAGCTTTCTAGCGATGTAGGTTTCGTCCGTTTTGGCGCGCTGCTGCACCAGTTGGTGCGGGCCTGTTTGCGAAGAAAGTTTTTTATATCTTGTAATAAGTAAAGCCTTTAAAGGCTATTACTACCACCTTGTTATCCGACCGAATCTTACAAATAGAGAGGCTATATTGCCTTCTTACCTACGCCTCGAACGTAGATAGCGTATTAAAAAGCTCGGCTTACATCTTAGTTACTAAACAAAAAACGAAAAGCTTACTACTATACTTGTCCTTGATTATAAGAAGCTAGTTCTTGCTATTAAAGCTCGTAGGGTAATCGAACAGGTCCTATAAGATCCTCTAGAACGGTCGTATAGAGGCGTTATCTAAAGGACGCCTTGAGATCACTTGGTATACGTATATTTAAGTGTAGCTTATATACTTAAGTTACGTAATGCCCTTGATCTAAACTCCTCTAACGTTCTAGACAAGTGCCTATAGCGCTTCTAGACCTAGATAACTAGATCTAGCGTACTAGAGCGCGTCCGAATCCTCCCTTAGGCGCTACAAATCCTTCGACTATCGTATAGTAGTAGCCTTTACGCGCTTAAATACTTTTTCTATAGTTAATACAATTATTACAGTCCCTACAAAGCTCCTAGGGATATAGCTAGGAATCGTCAGGCAGAAGGTAAGAGGAATATATTCAAGGAAGACAAGATTATATATACATAATAGCTTCTTAACTAGGGTGTTCCTCTCGAGCGTACTATAGCGTAGCAAGTAGTCTAAACCTAGATACTAGATCCCTACCTTATATAGAGCAGCCTTAGTAACAATGTTAATATAGAATCCCTTAACTATAGTAACGTTCTCTAATACTAGGTCCTTAGTAGCAGGTCTATAACGGCCGTCGATTACGTTCTTAATAATACGCCGGCTAGTGCCTAAGATCGGGTAAGCAGACGTACTAGCCTCTACGTACTTATTTCCTTTAGCTTTGATAAAAGTGCTAGGGATAAGCAGATCCTTGTTATTAATAATGTAAATAGCACTATAGTTATTAACTAAAGTACTCTTAGAGAATAGGTACTTAGAAAAGGAGAGAGTAGAGAATACGCTAAGGGGTCCTATAATCGACGGATTAATTATAGTAGCGTTAATCGAACTAGGGTATCTACCTAAACCGCTTAACGAAGATTTATCGACCTAACTACGCTCCACTATAGTAGTACATACCTCCTTCTAGCGGGGCTCCTTTAGCTAAGTAAGGATCTTAGCCTGCTCTATATCAAGTAGCTGCCTAAACTTGCCAGGGACCCTAGTTACTGCTATCTCGAGCGTGAAACAGCGATTAGGCTTCTAACTATACTTGTTATTAGGCTAGTAGGGGCAGGGGTTCTACTTAGATATTAGGCCGCTACTAGTCTTAGCTTTAGGCACGTAGCTACCCCCTATTTGGCCCTAACCGAGCGTTAGGAAAGTAGTAAATAGGCTCGGGCCCTTAGCGGCGGTAACGCTAATCTCCTTATTAACTAGAGTAGTGAATATCCTCTTATATTCGTTAAGGGAGGGTACCGGTTAGCCTAGACTATCTACCTCGAGTAGATTAGTTACTTTCTAGCCTACCTAGTCTAGAGCGATCTTCGCCTAGAGTATATTAAGAAAATCTTTTACTATAAGTATACCTTTAACGTCTAGGATATTATATACCTAAGCGTTCTAGTAGGCTCTAGTCTAGTCTTAGAGCTAGACTGTAAGGTCGATCTTACTGATCCTAGCGCGCTCGAGTACCCGACGGTATTCCTAGGTAACTGTTATTAAGACTAAGGTATTAGTAGGAGATACGAGCTTATAAAGGGAGACTATAAGCGCGTAGGTTCTAACCTTCCCCTCCCTATAGTTCTAAGTAAAGGCTATAGTCTATAGACTGCCGTTGACCGTTAACTCGAGCTAGGCGTTAAAAGTAGCAATATATACTATAAGCTTATCCTAATTAGTACGCTCCGCCTTATAGTCCTCTCGTTCGATTAGGAGTTCGGTACGTACTACCTTAGGGGTAGGATCCTCCTTGAGCTTCGGCCTAGATTCTAGAGTCCGTTTAGCTTCGGGTTAGCGCTCCTAGTCTATAATAGCTATATTATACTAGATACGGCTCGCTTGTTAGAAGTCTTCTAGGACGCTCTATATAGTAAGAGCCTCGGGCTCCTCGGGCTCTAGAATACTAGTTATCTTAGGGTTAACGTACTTCCAGACCTTATAAATATCTTTAGCCTAGTAGCGGAACTGTACGAACTACGTAGGGTAGCTAGCGCGATCTATAAGCTTAACGGAGGTAATCTTAGATACCGATATAATGATTTCTAGCAGGGTTGACGATATACGATCGGAAAAACGTATAGAAAAAAGTATTCTAAATAGAAAGAGAAAAAAAATACACTTCTATAGTATAATAGGGGTAGCTACGTACAACGTTCAGAGCACTGGGGTTATAACTGTCGCACTGACAGAAGGCTTGGCGGAGGGCAGGGGGCAAGTTCGAATAGATAGAAAGGGATGATCCATTTAGAGAAAGAGAAGTGCTCTAATAGAGCCTATATATATATTGAGAAGAGTGTACGTGAGCTTTGTACCAGAGGTACCAAGTTCCACTATACCAAGGCGCTAAGCCCTACATCACGACACGATCTAGTGCCTGTCACAGTGACAAGGATAGGCTCTGCATTGCAGCCGGGAAGCTTGGCATTGAAATCGAGCTGTCGCCTTGGCATATTCGGCCAAATTTTACATGCCTGTCACAGAACTACACCGAATTTAGGGTCACCAAATGATACAACCAAGGCGACAGCTCGTTCGCAATCCGCAACTGCGAAGCTTTGCCAAGGGCCGAGCCCTGGCCTCTGTGCTCGTGCGTGGGGTAATTAATACCGGAGCAGCCGGATGGGGCTGTTAAGCGTGGGGGTTGGTATCATAGTACATATCATTGATATGACTCCAAGGGTAGAAGAGCCTCTCTGGATCTCTAAACGCATCGAATAACCTTGCGTAGTGAGGGCCTACAATCTTCCAGGGAAGGCTAATTTGGAAAAAGCAGAGAGTCTTCACAATGATTAACTCGAATCCGAGCCGCCGCCTGCAAGAGTTGCCTTGTGAGCGTTCTCATAATGGGAAGAAAGGCTATGTGTGGTTTCATTCAGATATGGAAGGGCCAGTTGATACTTAAAGAGACACATGCATACAACAGTTAAAGGAGCGAAAGGTCAAAAGAACCCGGAAACAGTCCCATGGCCCATAGCAACTAAAGGAACATGGGCTTTTCCCTCCAAATCCAACCGACAACTTATGTCCCCAAGACCCGGTTCGATTTAACCGCCGTGTATCCTCTGCCAGAACGCCCTAACACCGTGAGCCAAGCTATCTACATGCCAAGCAAGATGCCTCGTGCTTGTTTTTGCTACCAAAGAAATACCATGCTTGAATCGTGAGGACGTCTTAGTGGTACTTGCTGCAAATATCGCAAATGTCGCCAGGGTAGTCGACCGCTCCGCCGCAGATGCTGTGTTTCATGTGATGAGCCTCTGTGCTTGTGTTGATGTCAAGAACTTGGGTAGACGACGAGTGTAACAAATGTTCTCTCGTCTGCGAGGTGCGGCAAAGACTTGAAGATAGATATCAAGGCAAGAAGGGACACGAAATGCATACCAAAGTTTGCAGACGCAGGTGTAGTAACGGTTGTCACTATCCCCCACGCTCACAGGCTGCGTCGGCACAGACGCTTTGGCCATGGTTGTGGCCTTGCTCTCGTAGGTCTTCTCAGAGTCTTTGGTGGGCATTCTGACGGCTCGAGATTGCTCTGCCGGTTCGTGAATTGTGTTATGCTGGTTAATCTGGAGACGTTGGCTGAAACTTGAGTAGAAACGTGCCGTAGGTTTGATGAGGGATGACTTGAATTGTCTAGGGGTTTGGGAATGAGAGAGTGTTGGCTCCGGAATACAGCCTCGTCTTATATGGGTGGTCTTGGTGAAACAAGTTTTGGGCTGGGATTAAAAATTCTTACATTCGATCTCTTGCACCTTGGGACTCAATCGGGGTGGGCTCGAATTAGAAGGCCAGAATCTGTCCAAGAGATGAACTGGAATATAGAGAGAAAGCAGAGTTGCCGTATTGAGACAAATTCGGAGCCTGAATTTGGAAATTTGGGATTATATTGGTGATGCCTTGTGAAGAGAACAGGGGTTGTGCTGTCGGAGCGGTGAAGCGCCTGGCCGGCCCCGGCTGCCTTCTTTCCCTGGCTGCCTTCTTTCCCTGGCTGCCTTCTTTTGTTGCAGCCCAGGGTCGAGTGACTCACCGAGGTCATAGGCCAATTTCCTCATCTTGGCTGCAAAGCTCGCAGGGCGATTCCATTGCGGCCCAAACCAATCCAATCGGCGCAGGGTAATTATCGACAAATCCGCGATACGTTCCTGCCACAGCTCCAGTACCGTGTTCCAGGCCGTGCATCGGAGTCTGTCCCCGCGCCATGGGCCGATTTCCACTCAGCGGATAGTAGCCCAGGAACGAAAAGCGGAAGGAGAAAACGGTATCATCAAACCACGATGCTGATTGTTGGGCTGGATCGGAAAGTCGTAGGCTCCCTGCTCCTCTCAAATTTCAAGTCCCCGGTCGTGTTTTCGGTAAATGTAGCCCACCTTCACCTGCACCTCCTCTATACTTGCATCGCCTCCTGCAACCCCTCCTAAGTATGGAGAGACGCCGGACCTTCCTTAGGGGGCCAGGCCGCCTCACTACTTGGAAAGAGCCACTGACTGGGCAGCGCCGGAGCCTCGAAGATGGACAACAGAAGTGACAGGGCCAATTTTCAGGGCGCAACTGTCTGTCAATGATGTGTTATCCGCTAGTCTTGCAACTACCTTGCAACCAGTTGGTAAATTAGAGGCCAGCAGCAGCTCAAAATACAAAAATGGTGGCTGGCTTAGCTGCAGTCTGTATCCGCAGTCTCACTCACTGCCGCTGTCGATGGTAGTGGCACAAGTTCCTAACGTTTATCTCCTCCACATCACAATTTCTGTGAATGGCACTGCGCAACACTAATAAGCGAAGCGAGCAGCCGAAAACATCAAACCACGAGCCCCTCGAGGCCGTCTTGCCGAAGGTCCGGATACCGCCGCGAGCCGAAACTGTCATCCAGGAACATGGCTGTACGCCACGGTAACACAGCGTGCGTGCGGCAGGGCGTGCCAGCGTAGCCTAGCATATCAAAAAAGAACACGCACGAAGCAGGACATGCGGCCCATCACACGCACCACAGGTCCCGGTCAACCTGCGCCATCGGCCCTGCCATCGCCCCATCCCATCGCTCGGCTGTCACCTAGGACCGTCCACGATCCTGCCCAACAGTGATACCGCATACAGTGTCAGCCCAAGACACACTGCTGTGACCACTGCCCTACTTTGTCAGATGTACGAGACTCCGACCCGGCCCCCTGGCCCCTGAGAGGCAGTCCCTTATTCTTCCTGTCACCCTGTGAAAGCCGAAATGTTGATATCAGAGATGACCCATCAGTCTGGATCTGTGTACCCCCGCCTGGCGAAGTCACCAATATCTGAGGCGCCGTATGCTGCATGCGCGTCATTGTGCAAACTGCAGCGGCGCCGCAAAGGCATCGACAGATTTCCCTCCCCCCTAGTGTTGCCAACTGACAACGGAAAATGAGCGTACAAGGTGCTTCTTGGGATTGTCCCCCTCCTGCTAGCTTAGACCACAGGTCCCCAACGGTGCATTGCTGCGTCACAAACACCGAGTAGTAGACCCCCCTAGAGTCTAACACTAACAGTTCTGAGAGTCCGGGCTGAGTCCAAACGGCCATACCCCCGCTCAGCTTCTTGTGGCTGGTACCGTCCTGCCTATCTGCGAACCTGTCGTACTGAGCTGCAGTGACTGATCGGCCGAGTCAAGCCATATTAAAGCAACCATCATTAAAAAAACAAACCAAAGACGAAAGGACCTGAGACTTAGTTCCCTGAACGACGGCAAGGCTAAACGGCCGGAACAGGACCCCACATCGCCCGATCGGTGCGGTTTCTTTGCCATGAAAATGCCGACATTTATCAACGGCAGCCTGACAACCGCGGAGATAGTAAATCGTCTCAAGCGAGTTGGAACTTGAAACCTACATGGTTACCGTAACACATGGATGATAGCACCCTTGCGGCTCGACCTTAGCCCATTGATAACACCACTCATTTAGAAAACCAATATCCTTATCAATGACATATCAACAAGTAGTGAGAACGCGATCCTCAAATACTTTTGATACAAAGCCCGCAAATAGGGGCTGGGATCTAGAGGTAGTTGGGACATAGACGCCCCACAGGTTAAGACATAGTATTGTCTCGCCTCTGTATTGGATACGTCCAAGTATGTATATATGAAGTAAAATATAAAGTCGTGAGGTAGCTAAGGCCGCTTGTAAGATGTTTACCAAGGAATTCCCAAACGAAGATTTTCACAGAGTGTGCCTCGACAACTCCCGTACATAATGTTGAGTCATCGCAATATATTGCTGAGAAAAGGATTCGGGCTGCATACCATGTCTACTGAGCAAATAATAGAAAGAAGAGCCTAAATTGAACTCAATTTCTTAACCCCGATGCCCCACGGCAAACGACCGACATAGACAAGCCAGAAATGCCAATGATGCATCCTTCGACCGTCCATGCCGCGCTGAACTCTCCCTGCCATGATATAAGTATCAAGTGTGGGGTGAGAAAAGCGATACCAGCACCCAACCAGCACTATACAGTATACACAAAGTCAGGCCTCTGATCTCCCAACTTTTCCACCTCCTTATCGCTCAGCCCCTCCACCCAGTGGTCACGCTCGCCCCTTCTCCGCTTGTTATTCTCGCGTCGCAGCAAAAACGACATCAACACCGACCCCCCAAACAGGAAAACCGCCAGGTAACCCATGATTATACCATGGCCCTCGGAAAAGCGGGGCCCGTTAAAGTAGACATTGCTGCTGACGACGCCGTTGAGGTTGCCCCAGCCAATCACAAACCCTAGCACCACGCCGCGCTTGTACGAGCCCTCGATGTTGTTGGCCACCCAGCTGATGGTATTGGAGATGCACGGGTAAATACCCAGCGCGGCAAGGAAAGTAGCCGCGTATTGCACAGCCGGGTCCTCCGAGCCGAGCAGCATGGCGAAGCCGGCCACGCCGAGAACGGAGATAAAGATGTTGCAGAGGCCACGTGCCCGGGTCCGGTCGGCAACATAACCGATGACGACAGTGAGGATGGCGGCCACGGCGTATGGTGGGACGGACATGAGCTGAGCGCGGACGACGGTCGTGTTCCAACCGAGTCCTGAGATGATGGTCGGAAGGAAGAGCGAGAAGGCGTAGAGAGGCATGTCGCAACCCATGTAGATAACCATACCCAGCCACATTTTCCAGTCCTTCATGGCGTCCCAGAGGTACGAAATTTTGAACGATTCGTGGTCGGCCGACGCCTGGTTGTCCTGCTTGAGGCGGCGGATGACGCGGGCGCGGTCAACTTCAGACAGGAATTTGGCCTCGTGGGGAAAGTCGTGCACCATCCAGGGAGAGATGAGACCGACGATGATGGTGACGAGGCCCTCGAGGATAAAGATCCATGCCCAGCCACGGATTCCGCAGGTGCCGTCCATGAGTTCGATGGCTGCTGCAAGGAGACCCCCGAAGGAACCTGAGAGGGCTGCCGCCGAAAAGAAGATGGCAGCGCGTAAACCAAACTCATCGCGCCTGTACCAGCACGACAGATAGTAGTTGATCCCTGGGAAGAGGCCCGCTTCAGTCAGGCCTAGAAACCACCGGGCGGCCATGAGACCATCCCAGTTCTTGACAAAACCCATCCCCAACATGCTGGCACCCCATCCGACTCTGTTATTATGTGAGCTCGGTGTTCTGAAGGAGTCCCCCGCAGGGCTGGGGGAGGACATGCAGCCACCTACATGATGATAGGAATGAAAATGGATGGCCGGAGTTTCTTGAGCAGAATATTTGTGATTGGCTCAAAGACGGCATACGACACAAAGAAGATTGTGAGTGTGGCATTGTAAGAGGGGACGGTGAGGTTCAGATCGTCTGTCAGACCAGCGATTTTGGCATTGCCAATGTTGGTGCGGTCAAGAAAGGCCAAGAGGTATAGGAAGCAAAGCTGACGGCCGTGTCAGCAACCGGCTCCTGAGGCAGAAATGGGAATACTCTCTCTTACCCATGGCAAGAGCTTTAAGTCCAACTTCCAAAGAAGCTTGCGATCCTGAATTGTAATCATATCAGCCTTTGGTCGGACGTGGGTTTGATGGCAAGACTTACGATCTCAGCCCTCTCAGCTGGCGAGAGGTGAGAATCGGGGTCAGTTGGCAAGTCGACCTCGCCCTCGGCGTGGCTGCGATTGCCATCGCTAGATTCCTTTTCCTTATCGTTGCTCATATGCTCCATCTCGAGGTCGGGTTGCTTCGTCTTGACACAAGTGGTCGCTAGCAGTGGTTGATACCCGTTAACCACAGGAACATATAAATCCTGAGCCGAGTTTGTGGCTGATTTAAATTGCTGCAGGAGGGGAAGGAGAATTGTGAGAAGATGGGAAAGTGAAGGTTGGAGAATGAAGGCGAAAGCAGAATGAGGAGGGGGAAGGCGCAATGCACTAGGTGGGAAACTAGGAACTGATTTATATGTGCAAGCCAGAAGGCACGACCAGGGAAACAATAGTGAGGAGTAAGAGTCAGGTAGCGGAAAGCCCGGTGTTGCTTCCAACATACCTATTGTTCATGCCTGCCCAGCCTTTGATCAGCCCGCATGCACGGCAGGCACGGTCGCGCGGAAGCTAGGATGGCGTTTAGGCTCGCTCACTTGCGGTGTCGTCTTCCCTTGGGCCCCTGCTGGTTGCTTCCTGCAGCCACCGTCGGTGGAAATTAGAGAACTGCCAAAAAAGGACTTATGGGGATCAGGGTTTCGATCAGATCAAACCCCGGAACAACGTCTGCAGCAATCCCGGAAGCGCAACCCCAGCTTGGGTATGGTTGGCGCAGGTGGTGTTGTTGGGCGGATGATCTCCTAGATGCAATTGGACGGGTATGGGTTTGGTGGGCGATCCTGACCTAAGTGTTGTGGGGGGGGGACCAGCGGATGCAATGCGGGAAGAGCAATGCGGAGGAAGCTAGTCCTGCTGAGGCAGGTTATAAGTTATGGCTGGTATGACGCTGCAGCCCATAATCCCACATGCCCACGGGCGGATCGTAATACCTGTGTTTCTACTGCGACGCCACCGCAGGGATCCCGCAAACATTTTTCCAGGGCATCGGAACGACGGGGTCCAGGATTGATGGGCAAGGCACTGGGTTTCTTGTCCTGGCGCGCGCATGTTCCCAGGCATGTAGAGTCCAGCATCAAGCGCCGGCTTGCCACGCACATTGGTTCTTGCATAAACAGGCCCGAGCCGACTCTCTGTTCTTGTCTCAGCCACCAGCAACGGTATCTAACAAAGGCTAAAGTCGGGACTGTGCAGGCGCGGTCATTGCCAAGCTACTGAACTCCGGCCAGCAAGCTTCAATGGATAATCGTGTGCTGTCATCCCGGGCTGAAATTTCGTGGAGGTCAACAGTCAGGATTCACCGTGTTCACAGCGCACCCGGGTTCGAACGAAGCACCACGTCCACTCCCCGGGGCTCTCAGACTGATGATTTCCATAGATAACATTCCGCCATCGGTTTGTTCTGACTCTGCGCGTCATAATGTCTCAGTTCCTCACACAAACACTCCGAAGCACGGTATCGATATATGCTACAATGTGCCGGTCTCCGATTAGGGTCCCACCATACTTGTGGTGATGTGATTACGGCCTTTGCATGAAGTACTGGACAGGTGTTGGTAGTCTCGCAAAAGGGTGGCAAACCCAGACGTGGATTTGTTATTTGGGGAAGTAGTAAGAGAATCTTGTGAGGTTTAAGCATAGTATCCGAAGCATGCATGTGTTGTGTGCAGGATAATGTCGCGCATCTCAATGTCGCGTGTCGGCAATGAAAAAGAGGGGCCGGCCATGCCATTGACGGGAGGAATAGAACCTTGTCTGTGGCACAATAACAGACGCCAATCGCGGAAACCCCGGAAAGTCTTTAGCGGCTTCGAAGCGCCGCCATCGGGAAGTTCATATTTGGATCGGCTGCAAGAGGTTCCTTGTCGGAAACTCTCCAATAACAGCTATCCTCGCCGCACATAACTCTTCGGACATTGACTTTCTGCGCGTGGCCGCCAAATATTTCCTGGTATCGCCGACAGGCGCCTAGCGTGGACACTCATGGGCTACATGCCAAGTAGGACTGTTGTTTACCCATGTGCTGTTGAGATTGTGCCAGATCTCTGCTTCTACAACATGGGACAACCTAGTTGACTGTTAACTTGAAGACTGCCAAAAGAATTCTCAGCATCGAGTTGATGGAGAGGGGTAGCATTGTTCCCATGCAGGTATCCATGTTGTCCGGGAATGATTGCAGATTGTCTTCCTCCGCGGATATGTCAAACTGGGGCCATTTGAGAAGTTCAACCAACCGTCCTCGGCTTGTAAACTGGCAAGCCCTAGTCCTGGCTCAATAGAGTTCCTGTAATGGAAAGCAAGTGCGGATGAGTGACGTTCCTGTCGGAGCCTGTCCAAGACTTGGCAGACGTCGATATAATCTTTTGGCAGGGGCCCGCCCGCCAAGACGGGAACGTCTTCGGAATTGCTTCTGGTTTGTTCCTGCCCAGACCGCCTATATAAACAAGTATGGCTTGGCACGACTAGCGGCCCATCCATGATCCATCACACCAGCATCGAGCCGCGACATGCCTCAAGGCTGTTCCGGCCTCATCACGAGTGCTGGCTAAGCCCAAAACATACCACAGAGCACGCGGTATGCGATGTCCATAGTTCAAGCGTCTGTCGCGAGACGATCAGTCCTTGAAGATCAGTGCAATGCTAGTCGAGATACTCTGGACTGCGGCCAATTCGGGGAATTTTTAGTGTCAACGCCTGCCGCGTCCCGGGCTAATCCCAGGAAAGCCGCATGGAGTGCCGCTGACGAACATGCATTCCCACGAGAAAGTGTTTTCAGGGCTGAGCCTAGCGCCTGAAATGGTCAACGTGAAACGCTGTCGACTTACGGAACCAGATCATGTGCTAAACTCTGCGGTTGTCGTGGTGCAGCCGTCACTGGTGCTCGGGCATCTCCTGTGTGGGATACAACCGACAAGGCACATGGACCCTTGTCGACGTCGTTGATGAGAGCCAAGGATGCGAGATCTCGGGCACACTATCGGGAAGTCAGAACAAGACGGAATGGTGGAATAGCGCAGGGCGTCAGATCGTCCTTGCATGGTCTGGCTTGGAGGTTGGTTGCGTGGCATGGAGAGCTGGTGTTCGGAGATGGAGTTGCGACGGCTTAGCGCGAATGTCGCTGGGGATGTGTGGGATTCCCGACAATTACGGATAGATACGAGGCAATAAAAGGTTGCGCACATGCCAAGGCAATCGTGTAGGTAGTATTGTTTCGGGCCAATGGCGAGCTCATCGTTGGAGTTGCGCTACGGACTTTTTTGTGTGTGCCTGGTTCTAGATTCTTGGCAGCACCTTCGCATCGCTCGGTGGAAGCTTTGGGTTCAGACTTGTTGAAAGCTTGGGCCACACTTTCAAATTAGGTAATCATTTCAACCCGGAATGGCGGGATGGGATGACCCACTCCTGTCACCACGACACGACGAAATTTCTGAATTTCATGGTTTGCTGATATTGTGATATTCCACCTTCCCGTCTACAGTTGTATGGTAACACTCCAGTATCTTGCCAGGAATTGTCTAATCTGGCCAGGAATGCACGGGTACTAAACCCACCGATTTTCTTTTATAACTTTCTCCGGGCGGACCACACTGAGATCCATCCTGCTCTGTTGCCCGCCCTCGCCGCCCTGATTCGGCCCCGCTTTCCCCGCACCGTCCGATCCTGGCCCCGGCGGTGTCAAGGCTTTGGCAACGGCCAGCCGCGCCTCAGCTGGACTCACCACATGTCTACCGCCATGCCGAACAGGGTTTGCATCGTCGGTGAGTTCCCGTTCGATCCGTCCCCTCGGCCCGGATCCGAACCCCGTTCCCAACCCTACCGAGGTCGGGATGGGGAATAATTGAGAGTGAGGGCTGACCAGCGTTAGGTGCTGGGCCTTCCGGCCTTGTGGCCGCCAAGTCACTTCTGCATGATGCGCCAAGCGGTACTTTTGAAGTGACTTTGTTCGACGCGCAAACCTGTGTTGGTGGCCTCTGGCCTTCGCAAAGCGATGACGGCAGCCGCCTTGTACATCCCCTTATGGTAACAAACCAGAGCAAACACACGATACAATTTAGTGACCTCGCTTGGCCAGAGGGCTCTCCCGAACTTCCACGAGCATGGCAAGTCGGCAGCTATCTTGATCGCTATCTCAAGTCTTATTGCTCTGGCGCAAAGCTCGTTCTTGGGACTCGCGTCGAAAAGGCGGAACCTCTGGGGCCCCCCGACCATGGTTCAAAGGCTGCGTGGCGGGTACAAACCCGTTCCAGTCAAGGAGAGGTCAAACAGGAGACATTCGACTACCTCCTGGTAGCTTCTGGTTTCTTTGGCAAGCCGGCGCTTCCTCCCATAAGCCGAGAAAACCTTCAAATTCCCGTTCTTCACAGCAGTCAGTATCGCGACCTCGAAGGCCTCCTCGGGACAGCAGACGGGTCAGGAGGCAAGATTCTGGTTGTTGGGGGCCAGTTATCAGGGGTTGAAATCGCGGGTACAATCGCGTCGCACCTCTCATCCGCGGTGCATTCCCCCAACCCAGGTCCGGTATCAAAACCAGAAACATATTCGGTACACCACATCATACAAAAGCCCGTATGGGTCTTTCCTTTGCACACCTCTCCTAAGGTATGGGCCAAGGCAAGGACTCTCAGCACCCTTTCTCAAACTAACATCTCGTAGCCAACCTCATCTTGCCCTCCATTTCTCCCTCTCGATCTGGGATCTTGCAACCTCTCCAACCGGGTTCAACCCCTAACCAACTCGCAGGGACACATCTCCATGATGGCGGCAAAGATTGTACATTCCAGATATCAAATCGCTCTTGGGACCGATCAGTCAATCTTCTCGCCAGCCGTTGCAGTTTCAGCCGATGAGACTGGCAACCCTCCCTATCTCGCCGCCAGTGACACCTATATGGATTTCGTCCGCTCCGGCCTCATATCTGTGTCTCATGGCAAGCTTCAAGGCCTCTCGGGCCGTCAAGCAACAGTGTCTCCCTCAAATGAACAAATCGACGACATTGCCGCCGTGGTACTGGCAACCGGCTTCGAGGCAGCTGGGTCCATTTCGTTTCTGCCAGCATCGGTTCAGGACACATTATCCCTGTGCCCGTCTAACTTGAATAACACGGTTGCTCTGGCATTTCACGGCACTCACCACCCGGATATCCCGAACCTGGGCTTTGTTGGATTCTACAGAGCGCCATACTGGGGGGTGCTGGAGATGCAGGCTCGCTTTCTCACCGCCCTCTGGGTTGCTGGAGGCCCGTCCTCTGACTCCATGCCCCCTTCACTCCGGGATGCCTTGCACAACGACACCACCATCGAGCGAACGATCGGGCTTCGCAACGATCCTCGAGCCTCACAGTTCCCCATGGGCGACTATGCTTGGCTCATGCAAGAGTTCGCCACTGCCCTTGGACTGGAGCGGTCTCCACCCCTAGGAAAAATGCCCAGGTTGCCACCAGCAGACAAGGAAATGGATATTTTGACACCGGCTCGGTATTCCTCGAACTCGTTGACGGATTCCCAACAAGCTGAGGTTATCAAGTCCCTTCGGCAAACCAACGCTACCGTTTGGGCGGGTGTGACCTCGACCAAGTTTGTCGCAAAGGCAGTCTTTCGCTCTCTGCTCGGTGAGTGGAAGTTGGAGAGGGAGCTAACCAGTAAGCTTCCCAGCCACCCAAGCGGCCATTTCAGTGGGACCGCAAAGTTTCTTCTCAGGGAGGGAACCAGGGAGGGCCGCGAGTCAGAGTTTGATGCGCTTGGCGAGGATGGCGACCGCGGAATGGAATACCTCTACGTCGAGGAGGGCGACTTCAAAGCCTCCAACGGCTTCACGTTCCGCGCAACCCGGCGCTATGTGTGGCGTTACGACGAGAAACAGGACAAATTAAGCGTCTGGTTTGCGAGGACGGACGATCAAAAGAGGGCTGATTACCTCTTCCACGCGGTCGAGTTTCTCGTCCCAGAACAAGATGAAGCGGGAGAAAGCCCCGGGATGGGGTGGGAAGCAACGGCAGGCCACATGTGCATTGACGACTTTTACAATGTCAAGTATATGTTTAACTTCAAAGCTGTCAATCTGACGGACTGGCGGTTGGCATACACTGTTAAGGGGCCGAAGAAGGATTATACTATTGATGGGGTTTACACTAGGTAGGAATTCTCAAAGGTTTCCGGAACATAGTGTTTCCCATTCAACTGCTTTGTTAGCATCTTGTAACGAAACGACTTGATGATCAGGTGATACCCTGGTATCAGAACTACCATGATCGATCGAGGGCCTGTGTCACTTGGCACCATGGGATTGACACAGAATATGCTCCATTCCGAGCGGCATGTTACCGGAAGAAGTACTTGAAGAAGTACTTGGTGGGACAGCATCCTCTGACTGCACGAGCTGCAGCTGTTGGGATTCCAGGGTGAATTGGGCACTTGAGTCAATTGAAGCAACGATTTCTACCCCTGAAGCAACCAACTTCCCAACCGCCCGCAGTCTCGGAATCCGCAAAGGTATGAATTTGTCAAGTTCCTCTATCACCTGCCACGTCCATCGTTTAGGAAAGCGATGTTTGTTCGGGCTTACCGCAATCGCACAAGATTGGTAACAAAGTTGCGCCACCCTTTGGCCACCCGACAAGCAAAATGAAGATGTCAGTATCCCATCGGGCGGACACCGTCGGGACGCGAGCAACTGTAGCTAATGCAGGTGCAGTCTTGACACCATCGAGCATCTGGTTTGTCAAACACTAGATCAACTGCCGCTGGCTCTAGCACTTACTGTACAGATTGCATCGGCTTCTGACTCGATGAAGCATCACATAATGGGTGTTCCATCGGGACAAGGGGTCACAGCATTGGCGGGCCGTCACCCACGCGGCGACCGACAATACGAACACCACATCCCTCTACTTCGCACCCTCGCATTGACGACATGGGATGCCGCATGCCATGGTCGCCTCCTCAGCACAATGCCAAGGAGGGACTTGTACTTGTATCCTGTCGAAGTCTGAGGCCACGCCGGGAGGTCGCTTTCAATAGACTGCAAAGTATGGCCAGTGATACCAACCCGCAGGTACAGGACACTAGCTGGGTTTGAATGTTGTGTGACATTTTCCTCGGGACTATCCAATGGTCGAGCAGCTTCGTCACAAGTTCTGCATTGGCACAGGCGAGTAGCCGAGGGGGGGAAATAATACGCACTTGTCCGTCGTCGGGTGATTCACTGATCCTTGGACATTCTCGTTGAAAAGTTCAAAGTTCAAGTTGAGGTATCGAGATCAGGCGTCTTATTGGGTGTTGTCTTGCGACTTCCTGACCAAGAATAGAATGGACCAGACGCAGCTGGGTGGTGCTGTTGACACAGTGGTCAGGCACGGCTATGTATGAATGGGAAGCTGCATTCTGCGGCCCAAATGACTGGGCGCTACAGGACAAGCGGGCAGTCTCGAGGTCAGTCCCGCAGCTCAATCCTCAAACTTGTCGTCTCCTGGGTTTCATTCATCTCATTCTCGGACAGCGCCTTCCATCCAGGGGCCCGATTGTGACGTTTATGGCCGAGACCGTCCCGCGTTCTGTGTTGCAGTCCGTATCGCCTCGATATCGGCCGTCGAATTGACAGCTGAAAGCAATGGTTGTTTGCTCCAGCCAGCTGCTACCTACCGTGCGGATTTCTCGACAACGCATCCCATGCTGCCAAGAACGCCGAATTATGGCAAACGGACTCTGGTCAGGTTTCAGACTTTCAGTCGAAGACCCGGGACGAGGCGTTTTCGAGGCCTCGAACTGCAAAACAGTATCCAAACTTAGCAATCTTCATGCATCCCCGATTTTGACAACTCCATTACCCATCCGCTATCTGGTTTGCAGTTTGTTCCTAACGATCTGGCATCTGTCCGGGTAGGTTGTTGGGACACTCCGGAATCAAGCTGCAACCTGAACGAGAGACGACCAGTTGTGATCATTGGGGGTCCAATCAACAAGTTCATCCAGTGTCCTCGAGTTGCACAGACAATTTGGAGTGAATCCCAGTTGCTGGTATGATTAGAGCAGACAGCGAGGGGCAGGGTCACACACCGACCCCGAACGAACAGGGACAGAGTCCCAGAGTCACGAACCCGACAGGCCAGGCAAGTCCCTGACACCGTCAAGACCATTGAACCCAGAGAAATCTGCCCCGTTCTAAGTTCTAATGCACTGTGACGTTTGCTGTAGGTTTGGTCAGACTCATTCTAGAATGGCAAGATGGGAAGTCCCGTTCCCTTTGGTCACATCCGCGAAGCTGATTGCTCACGGCAACCACTGCAGATGGCAGATGGCGTGCATCTGCTGCGGGCTAATGCAGGACCAGGTGATCCTGTCAGCCCCATGGTCGTGTTGGGCTGTTATTCACTGCGAGGATGAGAGCGACACTAAGTGCCTCGAGTCTTCGATCCCATCTGCACCTGTGGGCTGCCCTGCAGTGCTTGTCGCTCCACCGATTTGCTCCCACTCACAAACCTTCCCCCC